>CALNXK010000693.1:0-50000 GCA_942486035.1 Porites lobata | reverse complement strand
TCTTCCTTTTGGTTAACGGTATTCGGTAAAAGAAGATCACGGTATTGCGGTAGCATTAAACAGGAGAGCGCAATGAACAGTAGCCTGCGTAGCAGGCGCTTGGATGACCCCTCGCGTGTCTCCCTCGCGCGCGCCCGTTCTCTTGCGCGCCCACTACTTCCAAGCGCCTGCTACTCAGGCTAGTTTAATGCACGTCAGTATTTTTAAGACTTTAGATTAATGGTAAATGATTACCATTACACAATTTCTGACAGATAATCTATGATGAAATTGGTAGGGTATCTTTTTCGTTCGTTGTACCGATCAATTCGAGGTCGTCTCACGTTTCCTTGCAAAATTAAATTAAATTAAATTAATTGAATACCGCAATACCGTGAGAAAAATTGGTAAATACCGAAATACCGTGTCAAAAATCGACGAAATACCGATACCGCAGTTATTTTCGGTATTGGGTACCTACCAATGTCCCTTCTAGCATGGCGTTGCTCTCCAACTTCGTCACCTTTCTTCAGGTCCGCTGACCCCTACACGAGCTGAGCCGTAACGGCCGTTGGAATGTATGTAACGAAATACAAGCAGCCCACATTCAAAGTACTTGGAGACTAGCTGAGGCTGAATTCATCATCATTAATAGGAGAAACATAAAACTGTTTCACTTCACGATATCTGGTGATAGAAAGATTGTTTTTTTTAAACTTATATTTGACGTATTTGTTTGGATCCCTCTGCAGTTCGGACAAATGAACGCTGTCACGAGACAACATTTCCAAGATTCAAATCTCCTTAGCAGATGGTAATTTCGAGTTATTCTCTTTTTCTGCGAATCTTTCATTCTCCTTTCTCTTTTAATTCTATATACTTCTATTTTGGATGGTTTTGAGCACCTGGCAAGGATTAAAGTGGCGATTACCACGCTATCCTTGGCCATATTGGCAACAGAGAAGTGTTTCGCCGAAGTGGCAACTTAACGGTAAATACGGTAACTTTGAACAGTTTTTACAACGTCAGTATACTTTGGCCGAAAAATGTTTTTCCGAAAACGTGATGTATATCCCTCCAATGTCTGATTCATCACTGTGATTGCTTTCAGCAGCGTTGGACTTTTGAGAAATTATTATTTTAAAATCAACTCCAACGCTCCATCTAATTTAATATGTAATATTTGAAAATTTATTTTTCATTCCCTTCGGCAGTTTTTCGATGTTTATCGAATGATATTGCATTGAAAGGCCTTTTTCTTCATCACTGTGTGGTTTTCTCGTTGTTTTGCGTTGCGATAGTGATTTCTGATCCGTTGTTTGCGAGAGCTTATTTTAGGCCTGATTTTGCTGCTATCAGACGGAAAAAGTTTGCGGCTCGATATTTTTGGTTTAAAGCGAAACTGAAACAAAAGAAATTCATTTTTGAATAGTATTCGGTAACCTCTACTTGGGAGATAAAAATCGGCCGATTTTATTTTTTAGCCGCAAATCATCGGTCGTTTCTTAGGCGCAGGGCCTCTTAAAAGCTCTGCAAAAAGCGAAGAGTCGAGCGAGGTTCATTGCCGTCATGACGGGCGTTTCTGGTAGCCGGTCTTGCTTGCAGATAAAGTACAGTGCCCATTTTGATACACAAATTTAATATTTTCTGGTCATACTGTAGCTGTCATAGGTAAATACAAACAAATGTTCGAAACTGTGACGTTAAATTTAGGCTCAAACAAGACACATTTATAAGAAAGATAATGTTAATAATAAGAAGAAACACTTTATCTGCTGGTCTACAACATTTAAATTGGAAATTTAACGTGTTTGTGTATCGAGAAACAACATTCACGCTTTTGCTTTTGCTTTTGTGACGGGTTATTTGAGCTGCCAGATATCTTTGATGACCTTTTTTAATTGGCCCGATAAAGACTTGAGACCTGTTGCCGATTCCGACATTCAACGGAATCGGAAAAAATCGGTGCGCAATTGATCGGCATCGGTGTGACCCGATGCCGATATTTGGACGCGTTCCCTTATTCCAAACAGATTTCATCGTTAGTGACCCGATGCCGATATTTGGACGCGTTCCCTTATTCCAAACAGATTTCATCGTTAAATCAAGGTGAAATAAAGGGAAGTGTAAACAAGATCGTTTTAACTTAAGAAAATAAATGTGTTAGTGTACTGTCTAAGAAATTTGCGTGCAGGAATGGGCTGGAATGTCAGCAATTGTCACTTGATAACTGATAAACTTCCTCTGGGCAGTGTTGATTTGTTCTGTTTCCTACATGTATTCACAACTATTGTATCACTGACCTATTAGCGAGAGATCGTTGGATAGTTGCATGCTTGTTATGAGCTACGCTTCTTCAAAGATCATAAAGTAATTATCTGATTTTCTTGTTATATTCTTGAACATTCCACTGTTTCGTAGGTGCTGGGTTAAAAAGCCTATCGGTTATTTGAAGACGGTAAAATTTGGACGTTTTTCAAAAACATGATAAATAAACCAAAAAGAGTTTTACAGTGGTTTTAGATGAGTTCACGGCAGCTAATGGATCAAATGTGCATATATGCGTGCAACCTTCCAGTATGTACTCGAGAATGATGCACTGACTTGTCATGAAATAGATTTTTACCTCACGGGTCAAATTCACACTTGTGGAATGTAGCATATTGGCTGTGGTCACACTTGGGCTTTTTTTACTATAGTAAAGTCGAGTTTACTACTGTAAACACGTTTTCTAATGTGACCGGCTTTTCTTATTTTACTATGGTAAACACAGATCTAGTCTGTTGCGGTGGCAACGGCGGTAGAATGAAAGCAAAGTTTACTATAGTAAACTTTCCTAAAACGATATGGTTTATCGCTGGTATATCTAAACTTTGTTTATTCAGTTGACATCTAGTGGCACTTATTTGAGATGCGTTCCCTGAGTGTCACGTTGCTGAATACTTAAACATGTATTTTCAGCGCCGCCAGCCTATTCCTTTTCCTTTTTTCGTGCCAAACAGTACAGTAGAGATGTCACGGTGACTCAGACAATTTTCGCTTTCATTCGAGGCAAGTCCACAGTAGATTCTGGATTTCAAGGAATCATACGCCTACATCTAATGTTCGTTTTTCATTTCTGAGTCGAGCATAAATTTAGAAGTAAATCATTCAATTCAAGTGTTTTTTTATTCCGTGTAGCCAAATTTTTTCTATCTATTGTCTGAATATGGATGTTGGTTGGCACGCTTTTTTTAAGAAACCTTGATGTTCTTTTCACTTTAGAGTTCCACCGTTCCTCAATAGTTTCGTAATCCCACTAGGCGGTTTTTCAGACGATCACGGCCACGAAGCAATTCAGCATGGACCGCTTATATTTGGCCGAGAAAATAATGGGATAGAAACAGTATAAGCAGCGGCACAATTTTCAGTGAATGTATGATGTACAGACAGTCACGTAACTGGATAAAAAATAAAACATTCATGCAATGTCGTAAGAATTATCACCTGTCCTCAGGCTCATCATTTGAGTGACACATTTCTGTTGGAAACCATCTGGAACGTGTTCAGTCAACTAATGAGTTTTACTATAGTAAAATTTTTTTACATCCTTTTTACCACGGTTAAAGCCTTTTACCAACGTCAAATCCCAAATGTGACCACAGCCATTATCCCGTTATTCTCTAACAAACTTGTGATTGGGTATAATGGGTGAAGTATTATTAGCTGTTATTAGCTGTTATTAGCTGTTATCCCGTTATTCACTAACAAGCTTGCCATTGGATCTAATGGGTTGGTTATCTGATAACATTAGACTAGCTCTTAGGGACGGACCATTAGAAAACTTATGGGGGGGGCGGGCGAAGTACAAAAAAAAAATTCGCGCAAGGGAAAATTAAATGAAAAAAAATTCTTGCAAGCCAATTAACCCTAAGAAATATTCATGCAAGGGCCTGAAAAAAATTCATACAAGGAATTTGATAACGAAAAAAAATTCCTGCAGCTCGAAAATTCCCCTCCCCCCCCATAACTTTTCTAATGGTCCGTCCCTTAGCCAAAGATAATCTTGATCCTGATTGGCTCTAATGGCTGATAACAGGCAATAACAGCTAACAGCAATTAGTCCCAATTATATTGAACGAGTCCCAATTAAATTAAACGGGTGTTAACATTTATAACATTCATGAAAGCGATATAGGTATGTAGTTTAAATATAATATCTGTACGAACCACACTTTGCAACAGTCGCCAGAAGTAGCTTATTCAGTTTTATAATTTCCAGCCGCCCTTCTTAAAGGTCTAAGAAAAATTATCAGCAACATAAACAAACGACCACCTTAATACGGCAAGGGCGTAAAATGTTGATTTACAAACTGATACAATATGTGTTTACTTTCCCAAAAATTACATGAAACCCTCATATTTCCTTCAAGTAAACAAAAGTCATGGTTAACTTACCTTTATATTAAATTAAAGTAGTTCAGGCTGATTTCTTTCCAGCCCAAGTGCGTAGTGCGGTCATTCTCTTTAACTAAACTGCGAACATGCGTGACAAAAACGGAAACGACCTAAACCAGATGAGTCATTGATATGTCAGCAGCGTCTTACAAAATGACTAAAAAGGATCCCGTCGACTTCCGCTCACTTGATCGATCGCAGCGAGGATGAGGATGTTACATTTGAGTTAGTTTGAGTCATAAAATGGTCAATATTGTCGTTTCCAGTTTACATCTCTAAAAAAATGTTAAATCTATAATAGACTCAGCTGTATTGCATTGAACGACGCGGCTTATGGTCTTCCCGAGGAAGGCTGGTTTCGGTCGATGTTATGTAGTGTCATCAGTCCCTTGTAGAAATTCAGTACATTTAAGTATACTTTATATAGGTGATAAACACTTTAAGTAATGGTCCAGATAAGAAGGAAAGGACCAAAACGCAGTGAACACGTCGGAATGCAAAAAGGTGCTAACTTTACTATTGTCTCTACTAAGGTTCTGATTGGGTTAAACATCAAATTTTACGAAATCTTCGCAACGCAGCATGTATATTAATCCCTTTTTTTCTATCCAACTTCCTTATAACAAAATCTCGTCTGAGCCTAAGTAACACAGAAATCGTATGTGCGGATCGTGTAAAATTGTGAACATTTCTTGGCCATTGTTTGCAACTCTTGTGATTGGTCGAAATGTTTTAACACAAAAATACACCCTTTAAAAGTGGAGTTCAAATACATTTTCTTTCGTAAACTGCCTTTTTGTAGATTTATGCATTCTCTGCGTAAAAATGAAAACATTTCTATGTGAGGAAAGCGTATTGCGCCACAACAAAACAAATTGCTTCCCTTCTTACCTGGATCATTACTTAAAAAGTATACTTCATTTGTATTTAAAGTATACTTTAAGTATACTTACCAGAAGTATACTTTAAGTACACAACTTTTCGACGCCTAAATAGTATACTTAAAGTATACTTAAAATATACTTAAAGTATACTCAATGCAATATGTTTATCAATCACTTAGACACGTCAGACTTGGATCAATTATATTGTAAATCATTTATTGATATAACAAAAAAACTACCCTTAACTTAAAGCCGGCAATACAAATGTACTAAGAAATTATAAAAAAATATAGAGCAAATCTTGTTGGGGGGTCTGAATGGGGGGGTCCACTTGTCGCTTGTCGGTTAAAATTCAGTCACTTTGTCGGTAGTCGGTTAAAATTTTCGATCTTTGTCGGTTGTCGGTAAATCTCAGTTAATATTTAAAAATGCATGTTAATTATTAATGTTTGTTATAAAATTTACCTAGTTTTAAGACTTTGAGCCCCATATAACGTGTAAAACTTGTAACTTGAAAGATTTGTCAGATGTTTTTTTAATTCGAATACTCTTGTGTGTTTATCTTTGTCGACCGGAACCTGTCTGCGATGGCGTTCGATTGCGACTTCTTCGCCTTTTCGGAAAAAACTCACTATCACTTTTATGATTCCACTCATATAGCTGGACAAACGACGTGGTTGAAATATTACAGCGGAGGTTTCGTGGGCTCGAGTACGGGAAATTGTTCTGCAAATGATCCCGCACTCTTCCGGCCAAAAAGTAAGAAGATGACAGGAAACTCTACAACTACCTTTAATGTGGTTACTTCGTAGGCTAGAAAAAATACAAAATGCCTTTCTGATCTCTTCTTTCTGAAAACAAATATCGATAATGGCGGTCCATGTCGGTAGTCGGTTAATTTTTTTTCTGACGGTAGTCAGTAATTTTTTTCTTGTTTTGTCTGTAGTCGGTAGTATTTAGCCCTTTGTCGCTAGTCAGTTAACCCCATTCACACCCTCTTGTTGGAATACGTTTCCACGATGCGCTCCTGGTTTCCACAACATAAAAATTTTCATTTTCTATTCCTACCAAAGAAACTCACCACATTTGATTACGATAATATATTATTCTTCTTGATTTTAGTAAAATTTTCATTGACAATGAGATCATTTCAAGGAAGGTGCATGTATATTAACAGGTTTCTTTCTGAACTTTCTTTAACTCACTTGTACTTAATAATTATTGCTTAGAACCATCACAGAAAATTCTTCTTAATTTTAGTAAATGTTTAATAGACAAGAATGATTAGATCTGTACTCTTTGGCTACAAAGTAAATTGTGCCATTACCTTATTAAAGAAATATGTCTACCTATCACGTACAAAAACTGGAACGAAATGCGATCTAACGAAAACAAGACTTGGCTTTTATATTTTGAATTTACACTGCACTTTAGGCGAAGTAAACAAGCTTTCACTTTGTAAACCCTAAGGCTTAACTCGTGTGTCATTAAGATTTGCAAATGACTGGCATGCACTACATGTTAGCACACCATATAGTCGTGCAACATAAATTAATTGAACACTGTGCACAATTCAGTGATGGTGTACTTCTTTTGTTTTCTTTTCAAGTTCCACTCATATTGTACTCGAATTGTGAAGATAAAGGCAATATTCCAAGCGTATAAATATCTTGAAGACACTCTCAGCAAAGCTCAACGAATGTTCCTTCGAATCTGTATCGCCCGCCAAAACCATATATGGAAGTTAGGTATTCTGTAAATGATTCATACATGACCGTATTAGGAAATCCACAAGATCCCGTATATGTTCCGACGGTACTGGAAGTCAGCGGTAATTCAACACATTCATATATACATTTCTTTCTTCGCACGTAAAGATGTCCGACGATGAGCGATGGTTTTGCTTCGGGTTCTCGTTCTATTTCTTAAGGTCCTCGTAAAAAAGGAGGTAAACGACGCGTGCCTTAACAACATCCAGCATCATTTACTGCCAAACGCAAAAATTCCACCAAAGAAGTTAACGAAATGACCAGAATGAAACTGTGCGACTTTGCCATTTCCCCCAGGGACAGGCGGATGATCTTCTTATGGAGGAAGTCGACTGAACAGCTAAACTATATGCTACGCCAAAAGTGGAAACCTGTTATATACTTCACTCTGAAGAAATCTTTACATGATCTCAACTGTGTCCTTAATAGAAGGAAACTGATTTGATCTGAATAGTAATTTGCGGCTACCAAAAAAAGCGAAATAACATAAATCCCGCGTGAGTGCGAATATCATCCCAGTTTTATTGCTGTCATTTGAGTCTCACACAATAGTTTTCCAGCTTTTCAACTTTCACGTAAAAAAGTTTAAATAGTTGATAATAAAAAAGTTCTACTTTCGCAATCAGACGTGCCAACATTCAACCTGACAATGGCTAGTTGTTGGAGAGGACAATTGGGCAGGCTCGGATCCACACCGGTTTCCGATGTTTACAGAAATCGGTCGGATTTTTCATCATAAATATATCAGTTTAGTAATAAAAATGCTTTCCAAGTTGAAATCTGGAAAATGTTGGACTCGCCTTGCCTCTTATCCACTACAACATGGAAACTGATCTGACCTTGATGAATGCCGATTTGCAAGGCTTCATCAGAGGAAAGGGGACTTTAGGGCCGGTGTAACTGAAAATCCACAAAAATTCCCGGGAGAGCAAGAATTTCCGCAGTATTACTTTCCCCGACAATTTTAGAAGCATTTTACGGCTTTAAGAAGGTTTGGTTTTTTCATTGCTCTTCCCTACACAGTTTCCAATCAGAAAAATATAGATTAACTTGGGATAGATAGTGTGTAAAATTCAACGTTCTTTTCAGCCTAACTCAAGCCCAGAGGGGGTGCTCCGGATTTCAAGTGACAGGGATGATCGAATGGGGGCAAAAATCAAAACCCCAAAAAATCCCTGGACCAAAATTTATCCTCCAAAAAATTCCCATGCCGAATTTCCGAGCCATAATAAAAATTTCCAGAAAGCATAAAATGATATAACACGAAAAACAGAAACATTAGTTTTGAATACCCAAAAAAATTCCCACTTAAATCAAGCTACCAAAAAAAATATTTGCGAAAATTTTCCTACCCCAAAAAATCCCGAAATCGAAACTTGCAAACCCCAAAAAATTCTTCGATCATCCATATCCCTGTCACTTGAAATCCGGAGCAATCCCCCCCTCCCCCGGGAACTCAAACTACAAAAAGTTCTAAAATCTACTAGTTACTGTGAACTTGAAGAATAAAGATGGTCGACAAACGTGATTTTTATACTGTAAACGTGTGGAAAATACAAATTAGCCGGAGGGCACTTGTACCAAGTGCTTACTACTGCTGGAAAATCCTCCTGTCTGTTTATTAAATTAAATATCATAAATTACGGCTAAACGGGTAGTCGTGGCAATTTCATACGCTTTTTAAAATAAGCTCCTAGACTGACTTATATATCCTGAATATAGATCGTATGCGACTTAAAGATAACCACGGCGTGTCGCTTGATTCAGCTCCCGCCATTGACTTTACAGAGTATTCTCAGTTGGAAAATTTTAGATTTGGCGCCAATGTTTTTTTATTATGAACTTCTTAAGGTTTCTTAGGTGAAAGTCGAAAAGCTGGAAAACTACTGTTTGAGACTCAAATGACAGCAATAAAACTCGGATGGGATTCGCACTCACCCAGGATTTATTTTATTTCGCTTTTTTCGTAGCCGCAGCCGAGTCCCGTTTAGGTTTCGGTCGATGTTAGATAGGATTTCGTGACGTGTTGACACTAAATAACATCGACCGAAACCAGCCTTCCTCGGGAAGACCGTAAGCCGCGTCGTTCAATGCAATACAGCTGAGTCTATTATAGATTTAACATTTTTTTTTAGTGATATAAACTGGAAACGACAATATTGACCGTTTTATAACTCAAGCTAACTCAAATATAACATCCTCGCTGCGATCGATCAAGTGAGGGGAAGTCGACGGGATCATTTCAGTCATTTCGTAACTGACGCCGCTGACATCTCGATGACTCATCTGGTTTATGTAGCCTCGTGCGCAGACGTTCTTAGGGTTACTCACGGTGGTGCCTAAATCATACCGTCCAAAAGGACAGCCGAGGAGTACTAGGAACGAGTTTCCGATTCGGGTCGACTTCGGAAATTCTCGAAAACATCCAATATGGCGGCTCAAGCGCGGTGAAAACTGACAGCCAAAGGAGCCGTTTTATCGCCAGAGAAACGTGATTTACGGTATTGTTGACCAAGTTTGCGTTTATTGTGAGTTTTGAACTGTTCTTGGTCCAGTATAGTAAGCAATCCTTTTATAAATGTCATATCAATTTGTCTTGTCCCGCTGGCCGGTATTACCGAAAAAAAATAGTACCGTCTAATTGTTGGCATGTACATCACCTCTAGCGTTCATTGTTAAACTGTGTTGTAGGACTGGATTTCTCCAGGTTTCTACAAGCTTAGGATAACTCTATGGGAACCTTTTTGTTCATAAAAGTGGCCTTGTCCGTTTGGCCGGTATTACCGAAGAAAATAGTGTCGTCCAACGGGACATCCTGAGTTTTAGCAACATTTGTAGCTGTTTGTTAGGAGGTATATCATATCTGGGTTTTTTTATTGTTAAACTGTGTTGTAAAACTTGATTTCTGTAGGTTTCTACAAGCTTAGGATAACTGTATAGGAATATTTTTATTCATAAAAGTGGCCCTGTCCTTTTGGCCGGTATTACCGGAGAAAATGGTGCCGTCCAGCGGGACATCCTGGGTTTTAGCAACATTTGTTACGAGGCATATCATATCTGGGTTTTTTACTGCTAAACGGTCATTCTTTAGGTTTCCAAAAAGCCAGGGTAACTAAACAGGAGTGTTTTTTTTTTTTCGTAAAAAATGCCTTGTCCTTTTGGCCTGTATTATGTGAGGAAATAGTACCGCCTAGCAGGACATCCTAAACTATGTCAGCAGTTGCTTGCATGTCAGTACTACATGACATGCAGCTTGTTATTGTTACATTGTAATACATACCTTGCCCTCTAAAGGCTTTTTCCTACCAGCTGGGGACAGCTGAACAAAGATAGTTTAATTCATTCCTTGTTGTTGTAATCACCTAAGAATGGTACACTGTAGGTTTTGCTATTTCATCACCTTTGCAATGAAGATTATTGAATGGAAAGTCATTCATTATGCAATTCCATCAAAATAAAAATGAACTTTTAAGTACTATCCATCAAAACAATTTTCATACATGTACATCACTACTGTTACTGATTAGTGTGCAGAGTACCTCAGCAGGGGGATAATGCCCAACTATAAACAGGTATTAAAACAGTTAAAAGTTGAGACACTGTTGATGAAAAGAAGTTAGTTTCACTGTATTCTACCCCCTTTGAAATACAAGTCTCATTTTTACTCTAAGACGTTGGATATTAACTAATACTCTTCTGTCTCTACTCTTTTATCTTTTCAGGATTTTCAAAACATGATCAAGCAACAGCTGTTGCAAACGTTTTTGTAATAAACTTAAAGTACCAGGGGCAGATCCAGGATTTTTGAATGGTGGGTTGATGATACCAATCGGCCATCAAACTATACGTTATTAATTTTAAGTTGTTGCACTTTTGTCCCAAAGCATGCCGATTTAGGAAGGACGATGGTTGGTTGGCTTCACGAGGTTTTTGCTTCCCACGTATTTCCATTTGTTTCCCCAAGTATTTACTTTTTGGTAGACTGTTCCAAAAATGGGTGGCTAGCCACTCAATCCACCTCTCCTGGATCCAAACACTGACACATGTACTACCAATTATTGTTGATGAGTGGAGAAAATAAAGCTTGAAAGCAACTCCAAACTCATCGCGCTCCTTAATAAATAAGTAACACAAGGAATCTAACGAGGAAATTATTTTATCTCCAGTAATTTTTGTTTTCCATTTGTTTCAACGTCATTAGCATTCATTACCATACCCCAAAACAAAAGAAAAACAAAAATTACCTGAGATAAAAAACTAACTTTCAAAACACTTTCAAATGAGATTAACCATGAAAAATTAAACACAAGCTTGCTGACCTAATTTAGGACGTCCTGCTTGGTGGTACTATTTTCTTAGCTTATACCATTCAAAAGGGCCAGACAATTTTCAAGAATAAAAAACACTCCTGTTCGGTTATCCTTGGATTTCAACACACATGTCCAATATACACAAACGGATACGATTCGTCAAACTGATGGTCCATTGCTACCAATGGTACGATTGGTACCAATAGAAAATGATGTCATTCCAATGGTTCCATTAGTGAATAAAGCGAGGTCGAAATACAAACATGCTATGTGTATTCTCCGTTCTATAAGCCATCTATGCAAAATAAGTTCGCTTTTACACCAAGAAAAAACGCGCTAATAGTTATATATTATGAATATTCTTCATTCTATAAGTTAACCACGCAAAACAATTTCGCTCTCACAGAAAGTAGAAACGCGCTAATAGTTATTATGAATTTTCCTCGTCCTATAAGACATCTACGGGAAACAATTTCGCTCTCACACAAGGTAGAAACGCGCTAATAGTTATTATGAATATTCCTCGTTCTTTAAGCTAACCACACAAAACATTTTCGCTCTCACACAAAGTAGAAACGCGCTAATAGTTATTATGAATATTCCTCGTTCTATAAGCTAACCACGCAAAACAATTTCGCTCTCACACAAATTAGAAACGCGCTAATAGTTATTATGAATATTCCTCGTTCTTTAAGCTAACCACACAAAACATTTTCGCTTTCACGCAAAGTAGAAACGCGCTAATAGTCATTATGAATATTCCTCGTTCTTTAAGCTAACCGCACAAAACATTCTCGCTCTCACACAAAGTAGAAACGCGCTAATAGTTATTATGAATATTCCTCGTTCTATAAGCTAACCACACAAAACATTTTCCCTCTCACACAAAGTAGAAACGCGCTAACAGTTATTCTGAATGTTCCTCGTTCTCTATGCCAACCACGCAAAACAATTTCGCTCTCACACAAAGTAAAACTTCGCTAATAGTTACGACGTGAGGTCAAACTAGCGCTAACAGTAATTGCTAATAGTTATAATATAGCGAGGTCGAAATACAAGCTGCATGTCATGTATTACTGACATGCAAGCAACTGCTGACATAGTTTAGGATGTCCTGCTAGGCGGTACTATTTCCTCGCAGGCCAAAAGGACAAGGCATTTTTTACGAAAAAAAAAAACACTCCTGTTTAGTTACCCTGGCTTTTTGGAAACCTAAAGAATGACCGTTTAGCAATAAAAAACCCAGATATGCACTGTAAAAACAGACCAGTTATGGTAACTATATTAAAAGGTTATAACCAGTTGCAAAAGGTAATTTTAACCTAAAATAAACTAGTTAAAATCGTAACCTTTGTGTTATTGGTTAGATTAACCAATGATCAGCAGTTGTTGTGACGGTTATAATTCCGTTAGAATATCGACTGGTCAAAATAACTTTTCATGGCAGTCAAAATAACGAAAGCAAATGGTAAAAATGTGCATCTAACCTGAAATCAATTGGTTAAAATCTTTTATTAACCATTTGTTGGTCATGACTAACCAATAATGATCTGTTATTTAGAGCTGCGAAGTAGGTTAAACACTGAATGGTCAAAACTGACTTTTCCGAGGGGTTAAACTTAACGGAAAACCACAGAAGGAAATGGCTACACAAACGGCGGCTATGAGTTTACAACAACAGATCATCAAAGCCTTGTACCCAACCTTCAACGCAGACTTTTCCCTTACGCTGAAGAAAGAACAAATAATCAGCATTTATTATGGGATTTAGGATAGGTTAAGACTGAATAGCCAAATCAACTTTCCCCAACAGTTAAAATATTTTAAATGACTTGCATCCAACTCGCGAGTCTTGCTTCAATGACTGGGCTGGTACGCGCGCGCGAGAGGCGAAGTCGCGTGACGCGAGGACTATTTTCTTCTCTGACGTTTCCCTCGACGGACTAGCCGAGATAACTAATCGTCATCTAGGTGAAATGATTCTTCAAGATGTCCTGTACAGGTTATGTCATTCAAATCAATGCTGTGCACCTCGAAAAGCCAACAGCTATCCTCGCGTGTTTTCAAAAAATACTTTCGTGTTTTTCACCGGTCACAAAATTCCAGCGGGTTTCCGGTATTTGTCTTAAGTGACCTAAAGTAACTCTATTTCGTCACGTCACGAACCCTAAATGGCGTTAAATGTTCTCAGTAAATTAAAAATCTTACTCAGTAACCTTTTTATAAGCTTAAACTATTTCATGGTTGGAAACATGTGAGGCGAGTTTACTGAGTTTACTCGAAAAACAGCTAAGGGTTTTTAGAAAATGTTGCACTGTTTCCTGTCAACTGTAGTATGTCGCTTAACACCTTGACGTTAATCTACTAAGCTAGCCAATGAGAGACTTGGAATTTCAAAATCAATGGCAAATTCGGCTCTCATAGTTCAGTTTTTTAGTCTAACCGCCTTGCTCCAAGCTGAAGTCAGTACTCTTGGTTCATTGCTGCGAAAAGAAACATTTTATATTTCGCCTGGATAAAGCCCCTCAGTTAAAAGTCAATGGGAGCTCGTTTCTTAGTCACCGACAGCAATGGAGATGTGGCAAGTAAAAAGGTAATGTGATTTCAAATTTATGCAAGTCCGAAAATGTCCTGCGAGCAGAGTCTCCTTCGATCTTCTTATCTAGGAAGATCGAAGGAGAGTCTGCTCACAGGGTAGTCGGAAGACAACGTCTTCAGAATAGATTACTCACTTGAATTTCAGTCTTCACTGCTTCTACAAAATTCTTAGCTAACGAATACCTTGCAAATCTTTTATTCAAAGGAGGATGATAAGAAGATCATGACAGAATTTACTTCAGTTGACCGCCTGAAATAGATAAGCAAAATATCTGCCCCGTCGACTAAAGACAAATAAACACAGGCAAAATCTCAAAGACTTGCTTCACCGACCACCTTCACTGAAACAGCATGACCGGTATGTATTGCTTATTTTTAAACAGAACTCTAAATCGTTTTTAAAATTATCTTTTTGCAAATAAATAGACGCGTTTTGAGACAACCCCACGCACTTGCGTGGCCCTTTAAAGTTTTGTAAATGTTCAGTACAGTTGCATAGATTTTCCGGTCTTCGGATGACCGTCTTAATTGCAATATTGTACTGCTGTTACAGAGCTATCATACGCTATTACAAAGCTTTTTTTTAAATGTAGCTTTGAGTCGCGCGTTGCTCACCATGACCACGCACACGCGTGCGTGCGTGTTCCCCACAGACGTATCGCTGAAAGACTGTAATTTTTCGTGCGTTAACCAGTGAACTTAAAAACGAAATATTTTCGTTTATTTCAGAAATATCACGAAATTTGAACGACTGAGGGAATAAACAACTTTGAATGAAGCTCGGCGAGTACCCATATTTTCATTACAAGCAAGACAAGTCCTGATCCGGCGGATGAGTTACCCTCAACGAGCCACTGCTTGGAATAGGATCTTTTTTTGCTTTCTAGTAGAAAAACGTGGTTTGTGGTATTTTTAGATCATATGCTCAGCTTCAATCATTGGCCAAAGAAAGAAAGTTACATGTACAGTGGGTGAGGAGTTGACTCTTCACTGGCAAGATCTTACAATTATTATATCATTGAATCTCACGAAATTCTTACTTCCCTATGTATTTGACAAAGCAGTTTTGGCAGGAAAGGCACTTATACCTTAAGGGTTTAATTTAGTCTAAGTACTGTATCACTATTAATCCTGGAGTTACTTGAATTTTTCTGCTTAAGGATGTTTCTGTTTTACAATCATATGCCAGTGTACAAAGTCTTGTTTTGGAGTCTTGTGAGAGACATGCAGTATTCCAGTTTAAATTTGCTATAGTTTAGGAAGCAGGGCTGATTGTTTAATCATTCCTTGTTCTGCTTTAAATACTTGTATTAAGAAACATGAGCATTTTTTACTTGCAATGTTGTATGATTATCTTTTTTATGAAGTTAGTGGTCAACTATGTTGTTGTTGTTGTTTGCAGAGAACGGTTAACATAACCATTAAAAATGTTGCTGAAGACTATTATTGTGAGGTTAATGTAATTCATTATTATCAGTTATAACAACCGTTTTCTTGTAACCCATATGGAATGGTTAAAGCTACCACCTCTTGACTATTTTTAATGGGTTACCACAGATTCATCGCTAGTACCCAAAAAACTGGTTTACCATGACCACAAAAAATGGTTATTATAACTTATCTGTATGGGTTGAAACATATTTATCTTTTTATTTCGGTTATAACAACTGCAAATTTAAAGTTAGTTTAACCAAAAAGTAGAGGTTATGACAAACAAGTCATAAGAAGTGGCGTGGGCTGTGGTAGAAACAACCATTTTTAAGGGTTAATATAACCCATAAAGAAAAGTTATTTCAACGGGAATAAAAAATGGTTAACCTGAACTATATTTTTTTGGTTACTGTAACCTAATAAAATACGGTTACCTGGGATTCAAACCTTAACCAGTTTTTTGAGGTCACTATAACTGGTCAGTTTTTACAGTGTGATATGCCTCCTAACAAATGTTGCTAAAACTCAGTATGTCCCGCCGGACGGCACCATTTTCTCCGGTAATACCGGCCAAAAGGACAGGGCCACTTTTATGAATAAAAATATTCCTATACAGTTATCCTAAGCTTTCTCGATCTAATCTCCAAGCAAGCGAGACCGACGGCCCCTGTAAGCGCGTTCTTATCTTTTATCAAATCATGTCATGACGTTAAGGTCTCAAAATGAAGGCCCCGAGGGGGTGTCTCCTTTTTTGTCTAGGATTACTCTGGCGTATCGTTTCTGTGAATTGATTACGTCTTGGATGTGCGGCTTCGGTTTGCTTCATGTCTCGTACACAATAACCCCCGTAGTCAAGTATTAGCTGGATAAGTGAGTTGTAAAACAAACTTCTCAGCTTTCAGTCACAGAAATGTATCTGTTCTTTTCAAAAGGCGAAGTCGCTTTCCTATATTCGATACCGTTGTTTAAAAACAGTTGTCTATCTTTATGCCAGGTAGTTTAGTATCGGCTACAGAATCAAGCTGAACCTAAACTGTCCTCACAATAAGATTTCTGCCGTTCAAGCAGTTAGCCGAAACTTATGCTGTAGACAATCGCTTGCAGGGACGAGAAACTGAAAAGGAAGCAGCGTACTTACCACGGAAACTGCGAGGTACTGTTCTCTATGACTCAACCAGCAGTCAAGAGACGCTTAGCTTGCTTTTTCCTTCGTCGTCGAATCGCCCTTTAGTCTTTAAAGCGCATGCCTGTACTGGCGAATTATCACGTGGTCGATTTCCGGCAAATTCATTGGCTTAGAGGCAAAATCACCTTGAGATGTTGTCGAGAACAAAAGGCAGCTTTTTCTGTCGGTCCGTAGCGTTAACGTTGTGGTTTTGTTCCCCCATTGAGAGATGGACAATTATTTTGGTCGAAATGTTTAGTGATATGTGTTGTCTAGAGGATAATGTATCCCGGAACTGTCAGACAAACACAGTAGCTCGATCCGTTTAATCGAGATCAGCGTTGCGATCGGCGCTGGTTGCGAGAAGAAGACATGCTAAAAAGGTGGGTAATGTTCACTTTTTATGTTTAGTGCAAGTCACGAGAATTTATATAGCAGTTGAAGAAACGCTATTGAGCTTTGTTTTGGCGAGTAAGCGTGTACCGAGGTGCAAGGAAGAAGCAGTTTTATATAAACGTATGGACCGTTTTTGTGCCAAATTGTACAACTTGACTGTTCGATCTGTACAAACACATAAGTCACTGTAAACTCCTTAGAAATTTTATGCTTCATAGCTTTTATCGCAAAACAGTAAGACACGTTAGAAAATTTAAAAGCAGAGAAATTGCTTCGATTTAGTAATATAGCATAGTTTGCACCTAGTTGCAGGAAAGTGGCAGTAAATTACCGTTTCGGTGGATTAATTTTCATTCATCAAAACAAACAAATCTGTCTGTTCATCGCAGAAGTTTGTGCTTGGTCCAAGTCTCGTGCTTCCCGGCGGTATAAAAACGGAAACTTACTATATCGGTGGAAAGAAATATTCTTTGACTTTTTTTGGCACATATGGATTAACTTCCATTGAGCTCGCACAGAAGCGGCAGGTTTGTAAAGCACGTAGAGTTGTTTGATGCTAAAATTCGACATGATTTTAACATCTCAATGTTAAATTAACTCAAAGATTACATGTAAGCTTATAGCTTTTTAAAAAATGGACGATTGGTTACTATCGAATTTCGATCTTGCAAAACTCCATTTTGATCGATCCAACATTATTAGAAATTTCAAAGCTATCTATGCTAGAAATCTTTCTCTCTGCTGTGTTCAGCTATTGTACATTCCAACTTGCAATTAAAAAGGATCGACAAATCGATTATAGTATTCTGTATTTTAAGTTGGTTTTGGGATTATCCTCAAAGAGGCACACAAGGGTATACGTTTGGGTTTTCTGTGGTTACTTCTTTGCTTGTTGTTGAATCAATAACAAGGCAATGAAATATTGACATATGAATTTCCTTCATTTATTTACTTTTTTTTTCAGAGAAGATGAACTTGATCCCAAATCAAACGATAACTGCAGCAACACTTTTCGAAGTTTTCTGAAGGTGAATTAACTAAAGAAGATGCCGGTAGTTGGTCTTTGAAGTAGTACCTGTATCAGAGTGACAATAATATGAATTAAGATCTTACTCATGGAAAGATCTGGGTTTTTTGCTCCTTTGTAGTAATTTAGCATGTACAATAAACACTTCAGCAACCAGAACAAATTTAAAATCCTGGCACAGTTATTCCAGCCATTATGTTCTCTTCCTTTTCATATAGGGTGTTATTTCAAAGATTTTCCCCTCAAAATATTAGTTTATACTACCTAAGATTGTGACTAAAGCTTATGCTAATTTGAAGAAAAAGAAAACTAGCTGCGTCATGGTCAAGTACACCCCTTTGGACCGTTCGAGTCTAATTTCCAGTCTGATTTGCTAGCCGGTAGCATTTTTTTTTTCATTTATTCATCATCAATTCATCATCAAAGTTCATATGGGTTGTGGTGCATTACTGCATAGTGCACATTTTCCTCCGGTGCTCTATCATTTTATGAACTAAAAGAAGGCCGGGTTCACGCACTCGTGCGTCTTGTTAGCTCTAATCAATGGTCAATTTTCTGTACGAGTTATAGAACCGTGAAATCTCGACATTTTGACACTTTTCCAATCGTGAGGTAATGAACCGTACACCTACCAGATCATTCTTTCTGTTGACATTTGCTTGAAAAAACGATCTTTGATCCTAGCGCACTTGTAAAATGGATTCCAAATCACTGATATCGTATCAGAGGATTATAGTTTTTGTTTGATATTAGTCAAAAGTAAATCAACTGCGGTAAACTGAAGATACAGTCCAGTTCAGAACATCAGGTTAAATTTTCAAAGCTATTCCCGGCGTTGTTTAGCATTGGTCACCCAGTGAAGGCCCTTACATAATGGAGACCGTAAGAAAAGGATGGGCGGTTTTGAGTATTTGAGTTTTAGAGTCGGGGGTATTTATTTTTATTGCCTATTAAAAGCCATCTGTGCATGATTGTAAAAAGGCCATCGTTTATGATTTTTCCAAAAAACTGTTATCATTAAATAGTTTGGAAATGAATAAACTGACGATGAATGGCGAGATTTAGAATTTTAGACCAGACGTCACATTCCCAGTCAGTTTAGAAAAAGACAGTCGTCTTTCATGGTCACTGAACCGGGAATGGACCCGAATGACGCAGGTGTTTTGTAGGAATAAACTTCTTTCGTGGAAACAATCATATCGCTGGGCCGAAAAGTCCCAAGTACATATTTACTGAACGACTTGCCATTTCATTGTCTTATTCTAGTTTTGGCTTTAAACTAGGGGTTTTTCCTACTTATAATTCCGATTAGATTGCATTGGCATCTCTGCGGTAGCAGTCACATGAGTTTGACTTTGGGAGCCAGTTGCATAAATCTCAACGTGAGACACACCAGCTAATCCCTATTTCAAACAGTACAAATTATTTGCTAGAAATGCTCTACTTTTTCATCACCCTTATATAATTCTATCTCGTTCCAAATGCGCATACTTCTTTAGTTTTCAAAGAACTGACAAAAGTAAATAGAAATAATTTCTATTTATTTTTGCCATCTGTCGAAAAACGACTTATCTATTTATCTTTTCCACAACCTTAACCAGAGCCTTTAATACGCCGATGGAATGCAGACGAAAGCGGGTTTAAAGCGATCAAAGAAGGACTCAATTCCCTTAAAATACAAGGAAATATAGGGGGGAAGCGGCCAGAGAAGTCAGAGGAAGGGTTTCGTCGTGCGGAGAAGATCTGGAAAAGGTACCTACTGAATTGGGGAAAATTAAATGAGGGATTCGTTCGAGAAGCAATATCGTATGATTTCCTGACGGTGGCGGATGACGGTCGAGTCAGAAACTCGGGCATTCATGTAGTTGTTGATTATGTAAGCTTAAATGATTTTTATTGAGGGTCGCTGACTGGATTCAGCTGTACGGTGATGCTCTTCAGTCCTTCTCAATTTTCTAAACATCAGCCGAAGCGGGGTAAGTCTATTTCGGGTTCCTTTGTATCATCATCAAATGGATACGTATCGGTCGATACCGATCACTCGATCATTTTATAAATTCTCAATAACTGCTAATTGTGTGAAAGTGTAATGTTCATGGAGAATGTTGATGGAGATCACTATTTCTTATGCCTGATCGCACTGAAATAGTTCAGTTCAGTCACAGTTCATGATCAGTTTTTAAGTGTAGATCGTAGTGGATATTTTAACACTGTCTGATTAAATCTGTGAAGTTAATTGTTTTAAGGGTATGAGGAGTGTAACCGCATGAATCAGAGATTTTCAGTAAACAAGGCAATTGCACTTTTGAGCTTTGGTCAAACTCAGGTGGTTGAGAGTTTTAGGTTTAATGTTTAGACTATCTTGTTTGTGTTTTTGCGGTGACTCGAATCTCAGTTTGAAATGTCTGTATTTGTTTGTTTTTTTATTTTAAGTTTAATGATGAGAATTTGTGCTTTAATTGAAATTGAGTTTTTTTTTCTTATGCGATGATTTAAAGGTACTTGAAGTTATTCATAACTTGTGATCAATAATAGATGGTATAATTGTCAAGAACTTCCTTGAATGCATTTTAGTGTTGTTGAGAGAGATGGTGATGACCAGCCTTTAATTTTACAAACAAAACTAATCCTAAAGGAAACATTGATGATAGTGCATGTCCAGCGTTAATACGTTTTTGGTATGTCGATTTTAAGCGTGGTTTCTTAACCCTTAATTATGTTTTCGTGTAGCCTTCAAAATCAACAGCAACGGTTAACCCAGACGGCAAAACAGTAAAGTTTCAAGTAAATCCTGGGGTAAGCCACGCGGAGCTTGGTAGCCAGACCTTCACATACACAGTGGGCCTGATGCCTAGCCAAGGAGGACAACCGCTGACTGCCAACTCCACGGCAAACGTGGAGTTCACAAGCAGCGCTCTGAGCGGATGTCAGGACGGAAGAGTGATCGGATCGGTACCAACTGTAACAGATGACAGGTAAGCTTCTGAGTAACATCCAAGCCATAAACTAGTAAATACACTCCCGTAACCTCCTGCCATAACCCACCCCTTAACTACCAAAGAAAGGAATAGCACTCATGCCTTCAAAATTTGCCGATCGTTGAAAGATATTCTCGGCCCTTTACGAAAATGGTTGCTTAGCAAAATCTGTAAATGCGGAGTTTCTGTGATGGCACAACTCCTTTCAAGTAGATTTTCACTTATACACCTGTATTCCACGCTTGTTAAAAGTGCATGCGCTTGGAAACCTGTTCATGCGATTTTAAGTTTTCGATTAAAACTAGTGAGTCCATTTTTTCTTTTGGGCCTTTCCTTAGTCTTGTTTGCTCTTCATGGCTATGCCTTTTTTATCATAACGATCACTTTCAATTGTTGGTCGTTTCAGCACGCAAAAAAGCTGGGTAAAACAATTGTCCGGAATTTATATTTCCTGCATTATAGGAGTTTAGAGGGTACTTAAGCAAAACAGTGATCTCTATTTGTCAACAACATATCAGGTATTCTATTTAAAAACACCTTGTGGTGTGTAATATGGAAAGACTGGTGTCGTGAATTTGTCAATATCTCTCACTACCATCACCAGAGTTCTCAGTTCTCTCTTCTGTCAAATGATCCTCCACGTCACATCCTAATAGCGTAATATCAATTCTCGACACTGTTACCTTGTATCTAGGAGAGGTTACATCGGTAGCTCCGCTTTTTTACCCCCTCTTTCATCAGTGATCCATTTTACTGGTATTTAAAGCTACTTAATGCTATATGGATAGAAAAACTGATTCGAATGACAGGATTTGAAGTAAAGCCTGAAAAACCAACTTAGTACCTCTCGTACAGAAGACCCCGCACTGACTAACTAACTGTGCCAATTCTTTCCACTGTCAAAATGAACCTATTGATGAATTGCTGCATCCTGCCTGACTGATCCTGAATGATGGTCTGTTTCACTGACTTACTTAATCACAAGCGATTAATTACGCCTCAATATATACCTGCCCAAAATTTGGACTGAAATCACTAAGTCTGCGCGCACTAATCTTTGATTCAACCTGCAAAATAGGAAGTTAGTTATCCGAATCGCAATGAGAAGCCGCAAATACTTTTTAACGACAATTTAACCTTCACTATAAGGTAATAAGAAAAGGATAGAAATTGCAGTCCCCGAACGTTGGCCAGTTATTTCTTTGTCAGCTCAATAAGATAAAACGCAACCGTTTTATGCTTAACCTCCTAAGCACAATTTTCTATACAATATTCATTCGAAAAAACGCCGTGGCATTTATTAATTTTTTAGCGTTTCCGATGTGGCGTTTATATGTACAAGTGTAGCGTTCATATCAAAATCACATTTGACAAAAATAACTACGATAAACCTGATTTGCAAATACTTTTTAAAACAGAAAGATTTCCAGTGTCTTGTTTTTGTTTTTTCCTGAAATGGACTCGTCATTGTCTGGATGGTGTAGATTACCAAGTTGTATCGAATTTTTTCTCAAATTCCTTGAAAAAATCCCGTATTTTTCTGATTGGATGCCATGTTTTTAAGACGAGGGCAGCGTTTATTGGTAATATTGCTTCTATCTGCCGCGTTTAATCAAGGGCAGCGTTTAATCGAGTTAATGCAGGAGAGAACTTATTAGCAAACGTTACTTATCTGTTTGGAATAAACAGACTGAAAGCGCTTAAAAAAACAAAACGCTGATGCTGGTAGTCCAGATCTGTTACTTGAGGCGTACCTGCTGAAATAGTTCATTGCTGATTTTTCTTGGTGATGGCCTGTTAGCGCCTGCTGCCATAACTATACCGTCAGCGTACATTGGAGGAGCATCACGAATCAGATCCTCTTGGGAAGCACCCCATCTCACGTGAACTTTATTGTACATTTTTTGGTCTGATAACGGTCTGACTTTCACCCTCTACTCCCTGTAGTGAAAATGTAACCTTTTTTTGCGAATTCTGACTTGAATGCGTAAATGAGTGAACAATTAAGATCTCCATTGCGAAGAGAGAACATTGCCACTTGCTTAGTCTTTCTCCCAGGCTGCTGAGGAGCAAATATTTCAGGCTGCGCGTCCCCTGGTAGCGGCTGAGATCCAGGCCATGACATTCCGCGAATACTTGCCTTCGCTGTTGGGGGGCACCACACACATCCCTCCTTATCAGGGGTACAACGACACCATAATCGTAGGCATGAGCAATATGATGTCAACGGCAGCCTTCAGGTAACAAACGCATTCTTATTATTTATATTTCATTTGAATATAGAGTGGAAATAGGCCCTCTGTAATTTTTGAGTGCGCTTTGCCATGGCTTCATTTCCTGTATCTCACCCCGCTGACCTAGACCACTGACGTCAGAAAAAGAAAAAAAACATATAGAATTGCGCTAACCAGCGCACTGAGAAAACGAAGGCGTTATGTCTAAAGGAACAGTGGTGCTTTATCGGCCGGCAGGGAGGTGAAAAATGAAAATCGCCTTTTTAACCTCTTAAAAAAAGTAATATCAAACGTAAAATTCTCATTTCTTTTCCCTATACATTTTCTTTCAACACAAATAGTGGGAGAATTTGTTGAAATATCAATTAGATTCACCTTCTGTGATCATGTGCTCAATTCTAATGACCACTCTGTTTTATAAAGCATTCATGATATTGCGGATCACTCTTATTAGGGCTGAAAGGGTTAAACTGAGATTATGGCAAACCCAACAGCTGACACAGCTTGGATCACAGCGGTTTAAATGTATTGCTATTTTTACCTGTAGATTTGGCCACAGTCAGGTCAACACTCACTTGTGGAGGTATGAAGAGGATGGCACGATGTCTCCGTATGGACACGTTTCTCTAAGAGACGTTTTCTTTTCTCCATAAAGAGTTAAGAGGGGGGAGGGAGGACTGGACCCTCTATTTAGAGGAGCAGTCAGGCAAGCAACTCAAGAGGTCGATTTAAAGGTTTGTAGTGTGACAGACATGGAATTACTGTGTTCACCAGCAGGAACACATCAGACCAGTTTTTCCAGTTAGTTATTACCTTACAATCACAAATCTTGGTAAAAAGTAAAACCTGGGGCCCCGGTTGTTCAAAAGAACTCGGATAGTGTTATCCGCCGGATAAATCGCTGTCCAGTGAGCCAGTATTAGGAAAGCCAATAGCATTATCCGATAGATAATGATTTATCCCGTGGATAGCACTATTCACCTTTTGAACAACTGGGGCCAGGAGTTCAGTTGTAAACTTATGTTATTTCTGACGAATGAGCCTGCGAAGAAGACAGAAATAAATATTTTGACGGCACGAGATACAACAGGGGCTGGGTACTAGGCCGGTTGCACCATGGGTAGCCATATTGGGGGTATATAAGGCTGCGTATATCACGTGTACGTCATCTAGGCTTACGAACCACCCTCTCTTTGGTTTTTCTTTATTTTTGGTTTATTTATTTTAGGAGCAACATATTCTCGATGACATTGTAATGTCCCGTAGGAAGGGCTTTGAGCTTGAGCCTTGGTTCCTACCCAGATTTCCTACCCGCATTTTTTCCCTTCGGGGTTTTTTTGGGCAGGTTTTTTCTGGCCTCCGTCTGACCGCACTTACTTCAGTTTGTAAGCGGTAGCTCAGCTGTGCTAGTTTTCAGTTTTTTCCCGTTTCTTATTTTATGTACTTGTACAGTTATCTTAGTTTTGCACCTGCTCCTTTAATTGATATATTTAGTTTCTATGTATGTCTAGGTCAGCTGTCCCGGAACCGCTTTTTAGGAGGCGACATAAGTCTTGTTTGATGCAGTTAGGTTGCAGGCAATGTTACAGACTTCTAGCCAGGGTCGTTATCGATTTGTTTACTTTCAATGTCCTGCCCTAGCCTTCTATGGCAGCCTTACTGGTTATTGGGCTATGTGCCTTGTTGGGTACATTAGTGGAGATAATTCCCAGTTTTCCTGGCACTCAGCCTCTGTGCTCCTGAAGTATTCCCGGTCCCAGTTATCCGTTGATCAGAGTTTTATTAAATTTCCCCAGCCTAACTGGCAGCCTAACTGGCACTAAGCCTGTGTGCTTCTTTGGGGACTCAGGTCGAGATCGACCAGTTGTAGCAGATCTCTCTTTTGCTTAGCCTCTGTGCTCCTGCCGTGTTCCCTGTGCCAGTTACGCGTTGTCAGAGTTTTATTAATTAGTTTCCCCAGCCTAACTGGCACTAAGCCTGCGTGCTTATTTGGGGGATTTAGGTCGAGATCGACCAGTTATAGCAGTTTTTCTTTTTGCTTAGCCTCTGTGCTCCTACCGTGTTCCCTGTGCCAGCTATATGTTGTCAGAGTTTTATTAATTAGTTTCCCCAGCCTAACTGGCAGCCTTACTGGCACTAAGCCTGTGTGCTTCTTTGGGGACTCAGGTCGAGATCGACCAGTTGTAGCAGATCTCTCTTTTGCTTAGCCTCTGTGCTCCTGCCGTGTTCACTGTGCCAGATATGCTTTGTCAGAGTTTTATTAATTAGTTTCCCCAGCCTAACTGGCACTAAGCCTGCGTGCCTTTTTGGGGGATTTAGGTCGAGATCGACCAGTTATAGCAGTTTTTCTTTTTACTTAGCCTCTGTGCTCCTACAGTGTTCCCTTTGCCAGCTATATGTTGTCATAGTTTTATTAATTAGTTTCCCCAGAATAACTGGCAGCCTAAGTGGCACTAAGCCCGCGTGCTTAACTGGGGGATTCAGGTCAAGAGCGACCATTTGTAGCACGAGTTTTTTGTGAAAGCTAGTTTACGAGTGTTGTACATTAGGTATTCACCAGTAATCACCTATTATTGTCATTATTGTATTTACATAAGTACTTTGTACGGTTGGTTCTCGCCAAGCCGTCCCAAAATAAACTTATTTGCCATAACGTTTTATCTGTTGATGTTGTGTAGTGGAGTCAAAATCTCTCATTTTTCTCACTAACTAGGACAATTAGACTCTTGTTTTGAAGAACGGATTTTCCAATTACTTTTGTCACCAATGGCACATTATAATCACCGTCGTTGTCGTTGTCGTCGTTACCATCACCACCGCCTCTTCCACCACCACTACCACCTCCACCACCATCATAATCATCATTATAAGTATCATCATCATTATCATCATCATCATCATCTTAGTTATGCTATATATCGATCGATTCAGTGTCATTGTCAAGGAAACCGTTACTGTCACTATTTAAGTTAGCGTCATTGGCAACGTAATTAAGTCCTGAAAAAGTACCAGAACCAGCTCACACCCGAAAATTTTAAAAGACCTTGCTGAAAGGCGGAGAACAAATGCTGGCCCCGTTTTGAGTCACTAATCACAGTCCGCTGAAACTATTACCACTGCCAACCAACTACCTTATATATGTTACACTGAGTTCTTCCGATGGAATCTTGAGCCATTGTACTTTGCCAATTAGTTGACAAGGACTATAGCCCATATTATCAATCATTATTTCTTATCATAAGATAAGTTAATCCTGAAGTTTTGATTATTTTTCAGATGGTTGACGACATGAGAAATGTCTTGTTTCCTTCTGGTCGTGGTCTTGGTTCAGATTTGGCGTCGAAGAATATCCAGAGTGGAAGAGATCATGGTTTACCAGACTACAGCACAGTGAGATTAAAAGGTAGGAATTAAACTGACTCTAGGCTACTGTTCTAGACAGTCTATGTCAGTAAGTCTGTCGGTAAGTCTGTCGAGCGGACGGTCGGTAACAGGTTGGTCCACGATTCATTAACCTGGTGACTGAAAATAAAAAACCAGTAGCCCATCACTAGGGTCATAGACTGCTGAAATGACTGACTCCTTATCTTCGATTCTGTTTGTCTCCTTGAGGGTTAACCAGTTTTTCAGAGATCACCAAAGACTCCGAGGTTGCATCGAAGATGAAAGACCTTTACCAGGACATAAACAATGTTGACCTGTGGGTAGGAGGATTGGCTGAAGACCACGAAGATGGCAGTGACTTGGGGCCAACGTTTAGAACGTTAGTGCAAAACAATTCTTTTTATGTCTTCCCTTTATGGTTTCTGATTTTTTTCGTGGATATGGTCTTCACAATTGAGTCTAGGGGGCTAAACACGTGTTGATTTATTGCGATTTCGGTTGAAATTGAGTTTTAAAATCGGCGTAAATAGCATACATTCATTGTAATCCTGTCCATTCCCCCCCTCCCCCTCCCACAGCTAATATGGCGTCAGAAGCCTGAGATAGCTATCGGATAACCTTAAAATATTGTATTTCTCTTGCTAATGGGATGAGTCTATGGCTGTCAACGCTGAAGGGGAGTAATGTCTCTTCCAGAATCATGATGCTTAATTTTCTGCGAATTAGAGACGGCGACAGGTTCTGGTATGAACGCTATCTGTCAAAAGAGGTAAGTGGAATAATTATGTTTTACCATTACCGCTATAGACGCGATTGAAATATGGCCATAGTATGAAGAGAAGTCACCCGTAATCCTTAAACAGTAACCACATAGCCTCGTGCCAAAATTCAGAGAATCAAGAGCAAGCCTGGGAAGGAGTTTTCTAAGCGCATAAGGCACGTAGGGAAGAACGAAAAGCAGACGAGGGGCGTTAACCTTTACCGTGGATGTCCTTGGGTTAACTCACATTGGACGAATCGCAACCGCGCTTTTCAGCACGCTAGGGCATTGCAACATAGTTTCGAATTTTCAAAACTTTGCTGCCCTAAAGATCGTCGTTGCAGATATCTTTTCGTCTAATATCACCTTTACGCAAATAGGCACTCGGGTACAAGGCAGGTAACAATATAAATTACTTCGACCAATCAAAACAGAGTAAAAAATACAAAAACCAGTTACGCGTAGCTGAGCGAAGGGAAACTCCCCCAAGCCTCAAGTCGGAAGCTAACTAGCCAAAATGAACAACGAATGTCTGAAAACCTATACTCGAAAAAATTATTTCGTTGTAGACAGCAAACTCGCTTGTTAATTGGTCAAAGTTAAAAATTCGCCAGTCAGTGCAACTGCAATCACTTTATTCTCACTAGGCAAGATCGCAAGATTTTTAGAGAAGTTTCAAACTTTACAGGGTCTAACAACCGCCTAAGTGAAGAAACAAGCGTTTTAAAAACTCTTTTATTAACCGTTTGGTTTTTAATACCAATTAGCTTTGTAATAACGATATCTATTGTGTGAAAGGTTTGAACCCAGGAGTCATTTCAAAAGTAGGTTGAGTTTGATCGTCCGGGTGAACGCAGTCCTGAATAGGACTGTTGTTGTTGACAGTGACTGACGTTTCAACATCCTGTGCGGTAGTCATTTTCAGAATCAAAGTGAGTTATATACCAGAGTATAATACCATCAACTGACGTGATACAAGTCACTTTGATTCTGAAGATGACTACCGCACAGGTTGTGGAAACGTCAGTCACTGTCAACAACAACAGTCCTATTCAGGACTACGTTCACCCGGACGATCAAACTCAACCTACTTTTGATATCTATTGTGGAATCGAAGTGAAACCCCACTCGACTTTAAATTCTTACTTCAGTTTTGCTTTAACTAGATGTAAATTTCTTAATATAATCTACTTACAAAAGAGATTTTTTCATCTATTGAAGAAGAATGAAGACTCCTTTATTTGTTATTATTAGAGAAGCGTGACGTCACGTTACCATGGTAGCAAAATTTCTGGATCTCAACAATCCTTCTTGACAGAGACGGCCATTGGCATTGCCGAAGGATGGAAAAAAGTATGGGCTACCGTTTTGTTCCTGAGTGCAATCATGCACAGGAGACTAATTCCTTTTCAACTTTTCGTTTTCTTTCTGCCATATTTACAGGACGATGTTTTTTTTGAGATCCAGAAATTTTGCTACCACGGCAACGTGACCTAACGATTTATCCTCTCTACAACCCTCGACACTTCCAGAACATTCATACTCAACGTTCGTTTGACATTAACAGGAAATCGACAAGGTGAATTCAATGACGTTAGGCAAGTTAATCCGCATGAACACTGGATTCAAAAGCGCACCAGATAATGTGTTCTTCTCCACGCAATACTGCGCAGGCGTGAAAGATTTCCAGTGTGTGCCAAAAACTGAAATTCCTTCGGTGACGGAGGCCACAAGTAACGCTACAAGGAATGCATTGATAGCGATAAGTGTTGTCATGTCTGTGTTGGTGGTTTCGCTTGTAGCCGTCCTGGTATGGTTGTGGTTCCGTTCTCGGCAAAAGAGAAAGATCATCACAGTTAAGCCGGCGCCAGGCAACTGAGTCATCAATTGTCATATCTCGGAAGCACTTAAAAGCACAAAATATATGAGGGCGGTGCCCAAGTATACGTACTACTCCCTTCTATCCACCTTTCCGCCGACTCCAATGGTAAATCCAAGGGTTTACATTGGCTATGTTCCCTCTTGGAAGTAAACATAAAATGTGAACTTGCAGAGGGATAGATATCACTGTTGTAGTTTGGTATTGCACGCTCTTCATAAAAATTGTTAGCCTGCTTCAGGTGGTAAGACTCTAGTGATAGACTCCTCAGTTGATTCTGCAATAACTGATCTAAGCTAGGAGAATGTGACCCGCGAGAAAATTTTATCGGAGTGAACAAAACTGCGGTGCGTAAGTGAACACTTAAATTCTTGGTTCTCCCACGAACTTGGGTGAGAGACAGAAAGGAAAGAGAGAAGGATAAACGGAAAGAAAGAAAGAAAAAATGGAAGAAAGAAAGCAGAAAGGAAAATTAAAATAATACTGATATCACGAAGAAACATCTCAAAAAGCTAGCCCTTAAGTAATGTTTTTCAGTATCTTAACACTGGGACCAGGCTAACTTTTGTTAGTTGTTTTAGCCGCAACTTAGTTCACCTCTCGTAGAATAATCAGCTTGAAAGTAGCTGTTAATTATAACTAACTACTGCCATACCATACTAACAGGCTGTAACTACTATAATAAAAAGACTATTCCTTAAACAAACTGGTAAATGTTATCTAGGAAACACTTTTTTGCAGTTTCGATTTCTACATCGGAGAATTTTGATAGCTGCAAAGGGATTGTTCATAAAATGAAGTTTCTCGAGAGCTTGAGCTTAAGTCTTAGTCAGAGCAAACTCTTCAAATATAATAAACAGGTAAAAACAATTATTTTCATTTACTTTCGGAAGAACATGGAACAAAGGATATCATATACCAGACCCTGGTATATGGCACATGGTATTTGTAATCCAGTGACTGGGAAATAGAAATTGTGATAAACTTTTAAAGTACCCACGCATTACTCAAAACTACAGGCGGCCACATCGTGCACAATTTTGTGAACACAAATGGGCTACTGCTCAAATTCAAAACAGAACAAAAATATACTACAATCAATTTACGCGGCATTTGTTACATTTCAATTAATTTTTCGCTTTTGAAATAAACTGCAATTCCTATAAGACAACATGCTTGCCCGATGGGCAAATATCATACATTCACCGAAGAAAATAAACAGCTGGAAATTACAACCTCTTCCTCATTCGAAATATGTGTTGTGGTTCACTTTTATCCTTGGTTTCATATTTTATTTTCTTTTGTTTCGAACTCATTATCATATATTACCATACCCAAAGACAAAAGGAGATAAAAATTAAACCAAGGATAATGTTGAACCACAACATATGCAACCCAGGGTCTTTAAAGGGCTCTAGAGGAAGAAAATGAAGGTAGACTTCTTTAGCTTTTCTCAGCTTTATTCGCGAGATTCCCCATAGACCGAGATAGGTCTATCATACCTGTTTACCTTTTTAACCAATGGTTTAAAAAATAGGAATAATTCGTGACTACTTTAGAAATTTAATTCAATTACTTAAGACGGTCAGACCTATAAACAACTCTGGTGCACCCATCATCAACTAGTGCCTAACATCTACCTAGAAGAGTTCGCGGACGAAGCGCTAGATCAGCTAGAAACCAGCTGGTACAGATAGATGGAGAGATGACTTTTTAAACCCAATCACCAAGCTACATCACTGTGAAGTGGAGGAGTTTTCCAAGCATCTCAACTCCACATTCTTCTAACACGCTCGTCCTTTTCATTGCATCTTCCTTTACCAACCCAGTAGCCTGTCAGGTCTTTATATCGGCCTCTTTGTTTGAAATCGGTTCTAAGAGTTTCACAGAACATGCAAAGAAAGGACCACCCTTCTCTGCCTACTCGATATTCTTGTCTCCAACTGAAATATTCATTGTAGGCGGTATTGTTCTTGTCAAGGTAGTGGAGGTAGTCTGCAAGGTCTTTTACCGTCTTGAAGTCCATAACGTTGATATATGAACCTGGAATGGCGAGTTTGCTGTAGTTGGCGCCTCCTAAGACTATTGGTATGACGTTTTCATCTCCTGTAATGACGATAAAACCTCAAATAAGGGCCTTGAGACTTAAAATTTATGATTACCGTAAATCCTCTATTAAGCCCCCCTCTCAAATAAGCCCCTCCCCCCCTTTTTAGTGGAAGAAAGTTATTAAGCCTACCCCTCTTTTTAACCCCCCCGCCCCGGCCCATCCCTTATTCTCCACAACAAAATTACTAACATATGGAGTTATCCAGTACTGTTAACTCATATGATGGAAGTTCAGACTTGTTTTGATCTTTGGTTGCAAGACCTCTAACGTCATATGCTTGAGTATTTCCACTTTGCGTCCTAGTTCTTTATGGAGAATTGATACCATCCTTTGGTTGTTTGTAATAGCAGTATGGTGCTCCATTTCGGTTAGTTAATTAAGCCCCCCCCTTCTCTATTACCCCCGCGTCTACGTGCTTGAAATAAGCCCCCAGAGGGTTAAATAGAGGATTTAGAGTATTTAGTAAAATAGGCAGCCGTAGCGAATATTTCTTGCGGGTCTTGACATGTAGGAAGCTTGATTACCAGCCGGTGTTCGGAAAATGAGCCCGCGCTCCTTCACCCGAACAAGACCGGAGCCGAGCTTAGACATCTACAGTTAGAAGCAAAAGTGAAAAGAAAAAGCTACAAGCGATCTTTTGTTTTTCCTTTTCAGACATTTTACGTTCTTCATTTCTGACGGACTCAACCACTGAAGCTCGTTCGGCCTAATATGTGTAACACGCACTATGTCCAACCCATTTCAAAGAGAAAACGAAAGGCGTTGTTTAATCGATTGCCTCTTAAATGATATTTCTACTGCTGATTTTCAAACTTAAGTTAGGTTGTTTCAGCTTGTCCAGTCGTTTATTTCGCTATCAAATCGCTCTGTTAGTTGCTGTGTGTTTTATATTTATTTTTTTTCTTTTTATTCTTCGCTTTTTTATGAGTGTGTCATTCGATCGTGACGTGCATTTGTATTTTTTAAATATTTAATGTAAACAGCGTGAGATCTCTAGATGAGACCTTCAGGCTCTTAGAGCAAATGTTGTAATAAATATTGTTTATAAAAAAGGGGGGTTGGCGGGATGAGGTGCGGTGACACTTCTCTGTTATTTTTTGCCTATAATACACCTCCTTTACCCCCCCCCCCCCCCCCCACCAAAAAACAAACAACAACAACAACAAAGACTTGCTGACCTACATAAGCAATAATGTTATTTATAAATAAACTAAAAACTGGGCTACCATCAATTCCTATATTTCGTAAATAAGCTTGCTTACCTATACGGCCCCAGTACTTTTCAGTGATGTAGTCCTCGCATAATGCATTTTCAAAGCTAAGGTAGAACTTGTACTGTTTAATAATATTTCTGCAAGCTTCTCCATGTGGACAGGATTTTGATTCGCCAAATTTTCCCGAACACGATCCAAATACATCAACTGTAATGTACTTTTGAAGCTCATGAACAAACGAGTTTCTGAGATGAGAGTTACAGTTGCTAACCATCCAGGAAACCAGTTTGTCCTTCCCAACGGAGAAATCTAGTTGTGAAGTCTTTTCAAATGGGATCCCCCTATAAGACCCATAAGGCCACCAGAAGTCTGAATCGGATCTATACGTCATAGTCAAATCGAACATTCCATTCAAAGGTCGGGTATCAGGAGTAGCATTTGGACTTTCCTGTAAAAAATAAATCCAGAACTGCGACGAGGGCTTATTTTTCATTATCGTTTTCAGGTGATCCACACCAGGCATATCTCGGGCGTGGAATATGACAAATTCGCTTTCAGCATATCGCTTTTTATCGTACGTCAAATCAACCATGTCCTTACGGCAACTGTTTCCAGGTATTTCTGGTGAGGAACAATCATCAGTGATTTTTATCCACTCCTTAGTACCGAAGAATTGTGTATAAACCAGTATCACGAAGGGCTTCTGAGTTACGCTGCGAGTGTTGTTTTCTGCAGCTGACTCCAGCTCCTTGTTTCTTAGTCTCCCTAACGCCAGTCGGGAGATTGGAATTGTTTGGCGCAAGGTGTTACCCAGTGAGTTCCAAAACATAGTTATTAACAGCAATATCGCACATAACAAGCAAACCAAAATGAATGTTCGTGCCGTTTCTCTCATTTTGCCTTTATGAGACTAATGTGTTGATTTAAGACAAGACTTGAGCAAGAGAAATAAACATGTGATCATTATCCGTCACGTATGCGGCCTTGATGTCTCAAACTCTCTTGAAACATTAAGTAGCTTGTATGTGTTTCAGTAAGCAGCTCCTAAAATTAAAAAAACAAAATCTCATCAATTCAAAAGAAATAGTCAATAAAAAGCCTACTTTAACTTAAATATTCTCTGGCACTATGTCTTCAAAAGGACGGACAGTGCATGTACATCAATTATTACTCAACGGTGCTTTTTAAACTACTTACTACATTGCTTAGCCATACTTTTTCACGCTCATGTATTAACTGGTCTCCTTATTTGCTTGCTTCATTCACACAGCCACATTAACTGCAAGATACACCAATACATTGCCAAGTATTGGCTCCCAGGACATCACATACGATACTGCAAGTACTTCTCCTGATCCAAACTTTTTGTATACTTTTGTCAGTTAATTTCCGAGCGCCTTTTGATTAGCTGGTAAAGTTTAAGCGATTGGCCTTGTCGTCCGCTTATCTTTCCTTTTCTTCAACACTAAAAACTAATTTGCGTCCTTTCAAACTTCGTCGCGTCTGTGTGGACCGGATGAATTTGTCAAATGTAGGCAATTTCTCCTGGAGTTGGACTCTAAAGGAGTTTTTTCTGGTTCAACATGAGATTCAGGGAAAAATTCATCGTCGTATGTTCACGTCCTCCACGAAACGTGGTATTAGGTGTGCAGTGGACGTCAAAGAAATGTTCTAAAAAGTGTGATGCACGTGCAGAGGTGTTGTTTTTCTCATAAAACCAATTGTTTTTTGACGTTGTCTTTGCCGTCGTTGTAGCGGCGGTTGCTGGCACTGTGCACCAACTTCATCGGAGACTTACTAGTAATGTTTATCTACCTTTTGTCATTTTATGACAAAATTCACAGTCAGAGATGTTTCAGTTCTTTTGTCTGAGTTTCTGGCCTCTCTTTGTTCAAGTGTTAGGTGGCGGTATCCCCTGGATAAATCACTATCCAGTAGATTAGTATTAGGGAAACGTTTGCGTTAGATTTATTCACTGAATAGCGTTACCCACTTTTTGAACAACTCGGATTTTTTTCCAGACGTTAGCGGGATTCCGGTATCCTTAAATCTGAATTCCGGATTCCAAGGTCCAGGATTCCCGAATGCACAAGCAAAAATTCCCCAGATTAACTTATGTGGGGGCGAAAAACATCGCCTTGATCGTTTCTGACGTCATATAGCAGCCATTGTCGAGAAGTCGCATCCTGAGCGAAGAAAACAGGACAGCTGACAGGCCACCTGAATCCGGGTTTTTTTTTTTCTGTTGTTTTAGTAGAGAAATGGTATTTGGCTCCAACTGAGCTAAGAAAGATAAAGCATCTAGCAAGTTTTAGGGGACACTAAAAGCGTTTAATTACGCATTAAACGTAGTTATATCCATAATGCATTTTCACCTTAGACAACGTTGCTCACTAAGCAAAGGTGTAAGTGTTTATTTAGTCCTCCACGGGGGTGGCGATTCCTTATTTGGCCTACACGGGTATAAGCCGTCCTACAAGGTATGATTTTCAGGGTCTCGTGTCTTGAAAACGGTTAAGAAGTTAACTATTTAGTGCCTTGAGCAAGGTGTCCTCTTGGATCAGAAGCCTCGCCACCATTTTTCAAAATAATACTTAATGAAATGAACGGATTTTTTCATAAACAGGGTCAGCGTTTCAAGCATCGGCGGTACACCCCTGCCCAATCTTTCCTTCAGTGCCTCCCGGTTATCCAGAAGATTTTGAACAACATGTCTCTCTGTATCTGCGGAAACTAGAAAGTTTAACAGACAGGGCTTATTAATTAAACTGCTGAGGGTGTAAGGCGTTTATAGTCCTGGAATAGTAATTTTCTCAAAAGGTGGCATATGACAGGAGACGTCTGCAACACTAAAAATTAAACAATGTGTTTAAATATAGCTCTAGGCAAGTAAAGGACGAGACGATCAGACGCCTAAAATCAACAAATAAACTAAAAAAACTGTAAAATATAAAATGCTTTGTGAAAAAACATTGAACGAAAGGCTTTCGTTCTTCAGTGGTTTATCAGATTGGTACGGTTATTTTCTAGAACACTTACCGTATCTTGCATTACCCCACGTGGACCATTTCTTTTATTTTATAATTCAGTTTTGTTTACCGGTTCAGGTTTGAAAAACAACCGCCGCCTGCTGCTTGACCGTGTGCTTGACAATAACTCGCAAAATGCAAATATACAAGCAGTTCATAGCTACTCAATGACAGGTGTTTTTTAGGATCGTCTCCAATTGGCTATAGATAATATACGTTCGTTTCAGTGGTACCGTTTCCTCCTGGTACGAAGGAATATACTGATCAAAAACACTCCAAAGGGAGAACAGGCTCTTAAGAAGTAGCTAAACGTTTCTTTCTTTCTTTTTTTAATCCTCAGGCTCTGACTTTTTATGCAACTTAAATTACTGTTTTTACAATCCGGGTTCCCACAATAGGAGTCAGACTAAGGAGACGTGTGATAAAAAAACGGAAATACTGAAGGCGAGGGGAGTACAAAAAGCACTCCAAGCACCAAGCTAAGCCCTGTACACTGTATGAATTATAGAGGAAGAACAAACTAAATAACGCTCGGAAGAACCGGTAAGTTAACATCGATCAGAATAGTTGTTTAATTGGCCAGTAAAAGAGATGAGAGCCATGAGGTTTCTCTCAGATTCGTACTCTATAGTAAGGCAGCGGGCCTTTCACACATGAACAAGCAGGCCTACACGGCCGATAAAAAATGTGATGCCGGGTAGCATTGTTATATAGGGAGCTTAAGCAACAACGACGGCAAAGGCAACGAGAACGGCAAAAAAGCAATTGGTTTAGATTGGCAAAACAATCTCCCCATGTAAGGGAATCCGGATTCCAGAATCTTGGAATTTTTCTTCGTGGAATCCGGAATCCTGGGCCTTGGAATCCGAAAAACAGCTGTAGGAATCCGGAATCCCACTAACAACTGGAATCCGGAATCCAATTTCACTGAAAAAGATCTGGAATCCAGTAATTAGAATCCGGAGTCCACGGCGAGGAATCCAGAATCGAAGACTGTTTTTGGGGGGTAGGGCGAAAAACAACAACTTTGTACGTGCATCACGCTTTTCTTTGCCGTCGTTGCACGACTACAACGTGAAAAAGCCCAATTTCACGTTTTGTCGAGGAAGTGAACACAAGACAACGACTTTCATTTTCTTTTCCTGAACTTTGATACAGTCTTTTAGAATTCAACTCTAGAAAAATTTGCCACCATTTGACGAAATGAACGAGATGGACCATGCCCGATAACGATTGAAATCCAAGATTGTAGGTAAGTATATTCTTATGCGACGTCAATACTTTGGTTATCTGTAGTATATGAAATCTGTTATCAGCACATTTTCTAACACGTTTCTGAAAGATCATAATCTTGTTTTTTTATTTATTCATTTATTTATTTTTAATGTGCACGTGTTGAAGTGATGCATAAAAATAGTAGATATGACAGTATTGTAGACCTGTTTCAGTTCGTTAAAATCTTCAGTTATTGAACAATCTACATATTAACTAAAAAAAAGGAGGCTGAGTGACCTCCAAACTTCCCTGTTAAGTCCATAAATCAAATTCAATAAATCATACCTTATTTTAGGAAATTAACGCTCCATTAATTTTAAGTCGTTAATTTCCGCAACGTTAATTAAGTGCAGCGTTAATTTCCGCGCTCTTAATTTCCAGTATTTTAACCCAGATTTAGGAACCTGTCCAGACATTATGCACTTATCAATTGAAACCCCGACCCCCCCCACCCCGGGCCTATGTGGGGCAATGTGGGGGATTTTTATGGTATTTGAAGGGATGGTTAGCCCTTGGGGGTGGGGGATTTCTCAGGATTTGCTTAGCATATTCATGGAAGTCCATGGAAGTCGGGGAGCGAGGTGGGGATTTGACTCGTGCCTAGTTTCCTCACGGTAATTTCTTCACGTGATCACTGGTATTTTGATGTATTGCTCGGCCGTACGTTTCCTAATTGTTTTTCCTTTCATTTCTTCACTGAGACTAATCCTTTGCGATTTTGCCTTGAGCTTTCATGGTTCGTTGACTGGAAATTGTTATTGTTATTCAAAATGTCTCAAACAATGCAGATACAAACTCCTCTACTTATTATAAAAGGTGCTGTGTCACGGCTATCTGGTTCATTTTGTTAATATTGCCAGTTACGTGGTCCCTATTCGCTTTTGAACGTTACGTTGCCAAAGAAATGAAGAAATCAAAGCTTCGTTTTAAACAGATGTTTCTCCCAAGCATTTCAAGCGTTACGGACGAAAACAATGAACTTTGAAAAACTGTTAGGTTAACAAGTTTTCAAAAACCAAAATTTCAATCCGTTTTAATCTTCTTCATGTTTTCCCATCTGTACCTTCTTTTGTATTTGCTGAGTCATTTATACCATCTTTTAATGTCTTAAGCGGTTATTTTTATGTTTCACTCAATTTGGTGGCAGTTCCCACAGCCTACATTTTGGTAAATTTCATGACACAGCTGGTTTAACGTCTAGTGTTAAACCCATGTGGTTTCTGAAGTTCTATATTTCCTCATTCTTTAAGCCAAAATATAAAATATAGCTCCTAGGAACTATTTTATGCAGTCTATTTATAGCATCAGCTTGTGAAGGTTAAGGTGTGTTGGCTGCTATTTTCAATTAAACTTATCATTGCAGATATTACTTTCAATGAAGATGGTACGGATTTCCTTTTAATATAACTTTATAGCAATGTGCTACTCCATCATCCATTTTGTACCCTGACTTTTTTTATAAGTGGGTAGGGGTCATTATGTTTACTTATTGTCAAATATTTGTTGTATTTATATCTTGGTCTGTTATCATATTTGCCTTTTTGCTGTAGTAAATTTGTCAATATTAAGAAGTTGAAAATTCGAACGAAATATTAATAAAGTCAGTCAGGGAATTAAAAAGGTTTCCCCACCTGAGTGGGGGTTTTACCAGTCAATATGCCCCAGTAGGGTGGGAGTTTGCTAAGATTTGTAATGATGTCAAGTCAAATCCCCACCTTGGTCCGGGGTGGGGGGGGTCGGGGTTTCAATTGATAAGTGCATTAAACATTAACTACGAGCTTTCTTTCTTTCCATTTACCCCTTATATTTTTCATCTTTCACAAAAGCTAAGGCGAAGGTTTACAATATTTCGAGTTCATCTTCATCGTTGTCGTTGTCAGAAGTGATGTCAGCTCAGTTTTGAATTTTTTTGCATCCAGTGTTGGAATAAATTTGTTCCAGTTGTCACCACCAACTGTGTCTTAATCGCGTTAATTTTCTTTATTATGAAATTCTACCTCCTCTTTTGCGTTAATTCTCTTTATTCGAAAGTCGTTTTCCATTAAATTCGTGTTAATTTAAGTCGCGTTAATTTCCAATACCTTAAATTTAATGAAGCGTTAATTTCTTATAATAATGCAAACCATTATTATTTTGTAACAAAGCGACAAGACGAACCAAGAAAAGGATATTTCTGATTTATTGCAAAATTATCTTAAAAAGAGCACGTTCTTGAAGTCACGATCGACCGGAAGTTCCTTGAGCCAGTCGGCGTATACACTGCACATGTCATTAGAAATTAATTTGCATTGCATTTGCACGATTTAGTACAGATAGTCACATGATTTCGAATGCAATTTGGAATTAATAAGCACGAGTAATTTTTTTCAAAGGCTAACAAAATTGTGGTCTTTGAAAAAATTTATTATTTCGGCGTAGAAATGCTCGAGGAAAGTGTTAAGCTCAGCCGGCTCATAATTTTCTATTTCATCAGTAATTTCCTTATCTACGCACCAATTCTTCCAAACAGAGAGCCAAAAACCAGTGCTTTTCGCAGTGTTTCGTTTTTAGAGCACTTTTTTAGCTCCTCTACAGTTGTTTCGGTCGCAAAAGCAAATGTGCTGCAAACGCCAACCATTGCGGTTTTTGCTCGAAACTGGTCCGGAGCGGATCCAAATTTTGCGCCATTTAGATGGCGCATTTGATTGGCTCCCAGTGAGTTCCTTTGTTTATTAGCCAATCAGAATGTCACGTTTGTTACTCTTTTCTGCACTCAATTACCTTTTTTCTGCACTGTGTTACCTTAAAACTGCATTCCTCGTAGCCAATCACAATCGAGAAATTTTTTCATGTATGTTATTAAGACCGAAAGAGATGTACAACACGGCTGTATTTTAGGCTCCCTTCCTTTAAATCTTTTCTTAACCCTTTAAGTCCCAATATCCACATACAAATTCTCCAAACTGGTCTTCATACATTTCCTTAGAGAATGAGTTAAGAGAATTTGGTAAAAGATCAAGGTATTTTCTCTTTGGTGATCATTTTATTAATTCTCATAACCTAATCTCTTACAATGTATGGATACTGTTAGGAGAATATTGATGTTGGACACCATTGGGACTTAAAGGGTTAAATGAGCTACCTTTCTCATTTGAAAATACTTCATCTGATCCTTTTATTTTTCCAAATTGCACAAAACTAAATTCTCTTGATATTCCTGCCAGCACGAACCAATGTCAAGGATTGTTAGACATGCACACACAACTAAGACCAACTAAGCAAATCATAGATTCCCTTATAGAAATTAAGTATACTTTAAGTATACTTCAAGTATACTTTATATGTACTTCTCAGAAAAAAAAGTACATTTGAAGTATACCTCGTTTTGTACTTCCAGAAAAAAAGTATAAATGAAGTACATTTGGCAAATGTACTTCATTTATACTTCAAATACTTAAGTATACTTTAAGTATAATTTAAGTATACTTCTTCAAACTTCAGTGCTTGTGAAAAATAGTTTCGCAAAGAAAAGTGTACTTTAAGTGTACTTTGAAACTGAAAGATACATTCTGATCTGAGGATCTAGGAAGGTTTGTCCGGATCTTGAAATCACTACAACACAAAAGTATACTAAAAGTATGCTTTAAGTATAATTTAGCTTCAAAATACTATTCAGATCAAATCAGTTTTCTTTTATTAAGGACACAGTTGAGATCATGTAAAGATTTCTTCAGGGTGAAGCATATAACAGGTTTCTAGATACGCAGGGCACACATTAGCTGTTCAGTCGACTTCCTTCGTAAGAAGATCATCCGCCGATCCCTGGGCGAAATGGCAAAGTCGTACAGTTTCATTCTGGTCATTTCGTTAACATCTTTCGTGGAATTTTTGCGTTTGGCAGTAAAAGATACTGGATGTAATTAAGGCACGCGTCGTTTTACCTCCTTTTTTACGAGGACCTTGAGAAATAGAACGAGGACTCGAAGCAAAACCATCGCTCATCGTCGGACATCTTTACGTTTGAGGAAAGAAATGTGTATATGAAGGTGTTGAATTACCGCTGATTTCCAGTACCGTCGGAACATATACGGGATCTTGTGGATTTCCTAATACGGTCATGTATGAATCATTTACAGAATACCTAACTTCCACATATGTTTTTGGCGGGCGATACAGATTCGAAGGAACGTTCGTTGAGCTTTGCTGAGAGTGTCTTCAAGATATTTATACGCTTGGACGCATGGAATATTGCCTTTATCTTCACAGTTCGAGTACAATATGAGTGGAACTTGAAAAGAAAACGAACGAAGTACACCATCACTGAATTTTGATGATACAAGTAAGTTTGGGGTGAAAAATGTATCGGTTCTAGTCGTTTCAATGTATATCAATTCTTCTTTGCGAGTCATTTGCAAATGACACACGCGTTAAGCCTTAAAAGGTTTACAAAGTGAAAGCTTGTTTACTTCGCCTAAAGTGCAGTGTAAATTCAAAATATAAAACCCAAGTCTTGTTTTCGTTAGATCGCATTTCGTTCCACTTTTTCTACGTAATAGGTAGACATATTTCTTTAATAAGGTAATGGCACAATTTACTTTGTAGCCAAAGAGTACAGATCTAATCATTCTTGTCCATTAAACATTTACTAAAATTAAGAAGAATATTGAGTGATGGTTCTAAGCAATAATTGTTAAGCACAAGTGAGTTAAAGAAAGTTCAGAAAGAAACCTGTTAATATACATGCACCTTCCTTGAAATGATCCAATTGTCAATGAAAATTTTACTAAAATCAAGAAGAATAACATATTATGGTTCAGTTTATGGTAATCAAATGCGGTGAGTTCCTTTGGTAGGAATAGAAAATGTATATTTTTATGTTGTGGAAACCTGTTCCAACAAGAGGGTGTGAATGGGGTTAACCGACTAGCGACAAAGGGTGAAAAAACTACCGACTACCGACAAAACAAGAAAAAAATTACTGACTACCGACAGAAAAAAAATTAACCGACTACCGACATGGGCCGCCATTATCGATATTTGTTTTCAGAAGGAAGAGATCAGAAGAGCATTTTGTATTTTTTCTAGCCTAAGAAGTAACCACGTTAAAGGTACTTGTAGAATTTCCTGTCATCTTCTTACTTTTTGGCCGGAAGAGTGCGGGATCATTTTGCAGAACAATTTCCCGTACTCGAGCCCACGAAACCTCCAGCTGTAATATTTCAACCACGTCGTTTGTCCAGCCATGAGTGAAATCATAAAAGTGATAGTGAGTTTTTTCCGAAAAGGCGAAGAAGTCGCAATCGAACGCCACCGCAGACGGGTTCCGGTCGACAAAGATAAACACACAAAGAGTATTCGAATTAAAAAAAACATCTGACAAATCTTTCAAGTTACAAGTTTTACACGTTATATGGGGCTCAAAGTCTTAAAACTAGGTAAATTTTATAACAAACATTAATAAATAACATGCATTTTTAAATATTAACTGAGATTTACCGACAACCGACAAAGATGGAAAATTTTAACCCACTACCGACAAAGTGACTGAATTTTAACCGACAAGCGACAAGTGGACCCCCATTTAGACCCTCCAACAAGATTTGCTATATATTTTTTTATAATTTCTTAGCACATTTGTATTGCTTTAAGTTAAGGGTAGTTTTTTTTTGTTATATCAATAAATGATTTTACAATATAATTGATCCAAGTCTGACGTGTCTCAGTGATTGATAAACATATTGCATTGAGTATACTTTAAGTATATAGTATATACTATTTAGTATATAGTATATACTATTTAGGTGTCGAAAAGTTGTGTATACTTCTGGTAAGTATACTTAAAGTATACTTTAAATACAAATGAAGTATACTTTTTATAGTGTTCATCACCTATATAAAGTATACCTTAAATGTACTGAATTTCTACAAGGGTTGGAATCAAGTTTCAATATCCCTCCTGGAGGGATGTCACCAGCATTTGAATTTTGGAAAAATTAGTGTTTTAATTCCCCATCCCTCGAACCTAAAGGCTGTTGCATTTTAAATGATCAAATGCCCCTATCCCGGGGAAATTAAAAAGAGAACATATTACTCTTTTAACTAATTAATAATATACATGAAAAAATTTCTCGATTGTGATTGGCTACGAGGAATGCAGTTTTAAGGTAACACAGTGCAGAAAAAAGGTAATTGAGTGCAGAAAAGAGTAACAAACGTGAAATTCTGATTGGCTAATAAACAAAGGAACTCACTGAGAGCCAATCAAATGCGCCATCTAAGTGGCGCAAAATTTGGATCCGCTCCGGACCAGTTTCGAGCAAAACCCGCAATGGTTGGCGTTTGCAGCACATTTGCTTTTGCGACCGAAACAACTGTAGAGGAGTTGAAAAACTGCTCTAAAAACGAAAACACTGCGAAAAGCACTGGTTTTGGGCTCTCTTTTTGGAAGAATTGGTGCGTAGGTAAGGAAATTACCGATGAAATAAAAAATTATGAGCCGGCTTAGCTTAACACTTTGCCCGAGCATTTCTACGCTGAAGTAAACAATACAAAAAAGGTGAAGATTTACGAACCAGAAAGCCTTAAAGTAATGAAGGCATCGCTTGATAGACACTAAAAGAACAAAGGCTGCACCCTGTCCATTGTACGTGACCTAGAATTTAGTTCGTCCAAAGAGGTGTTGGAGGAAAAAGCGAAACAGCTTCGCTTGGCTGGCCGTGGCAGGCGCCCAAACAAAGCTCGGCAAGTATCAGAGGAGGAAGAAGAAATTCTCTGGAAGAGCGGAAAACTCGAGGTAATAACCCAGAATCTTTATTTCAAACACATTGAACAATTCCATGAACTGTTCAGCCCGTTTCTGCAGCTTGCAGACTTTAAAAACATCCAGCAAAATGTTGTTTGACTGCAGGTGTGATGATATTTGCAGCATTTGAATAATTTATTTTTGCACGTAGTTTACGCGGGTTGACTCCCTATTAAAAGAAAATTAAAAGAGATTATAAAGCTATCTCGCAATTTTTTCATGAATATTATTAATAAGTAATCCAATAATTTTTCTCGTGCAATTTGGAATAAATAAACACTTGTAAATTTTTCCAAACACCACAAATTGCACTCGCCCGTTTGTTAGCCTTTGAAAAAATTTACTCGTGCTTATTTATTCCAAATTGCACTCGAAATCATGTGATTACCTGTACAAATAAATATGCTTTGAAACCGAGTGACAGACTGAAAACAGAGTAAAGCTTAAATAATTAGTCGATTAGCCATATGCCGCATAACAGCCCTTCAAAATTATGCTGTGATCGGTTTAATACAATCTGAATACAGTTGATGACTCCCGATAACTCCAACCTCGCGCTAAATCGAAGTAGTTTTTGTTTCCCCTCAGATCATTTCTATATAATTTTACCCTCGATAACTCGAACCATGTTTTGAGCGCAAATAGTCGGGAAAAAACAGTCTACTGGCGTCCGAAACATTGAATTTTGAATTTCCCATTGACGTGTTGTAGGCATATAGTTTGCTAGGAGTAGTGGAGGCTGATGTTGTTTGTCACAAGTCTAACGTGAAACAGCTTTACTTCTCGAAACAGTAAAACGCATGCTCTATTTAGGCTATGTTTTGTTACCTTACGTTCTGATTTATAATCTAGAAGTATCTTTTACTACAATGAAATGTGATTAACATGTTCACTGTGCAGTAAAAACTGTTCTTTTCCTTACTTCCAGCTATTTTCTTCGAGCTCCCGATAACTCGAACTCCTGATAACTCGAACTTTTTTCGATTTCCCTTGAAGGTTCTAGTTATCGGGAGTCGACTACGTATACCAAAGCATCTTTTGCTAGTTTTAATGAATCACAAAGTTTGATTTTGTATCAACCGCTTAAAAAAGCGAAATAAACACATAAATGTCCAAGAAACGAGCAAGTTTTAGTTTTTATATCCCCTAAAGAGTATTTAAAAACTCTGCAAAAAGCGAATAGTCGAGCGAGAATTCTCACGCGCACGCGGTTTACAGTTTTAACATTCATGAAAGCGATATAGGTATATAGTGTAAATATAATATCTGTGCGAACCACACTTTGCACCAGTCGCCAGAAGTAGCTTATTCAGTTTTATAATTTCTAGCCGCCCTTCTAAAAGGTCTAAGAAAAAATTATCAGCAAATCATCTGTACAAAGAAAAACAAACGACCACCTTAATACGGCATCGGCGTGAAATGTTGATTTACAAACTGATACAGTGTGTGTTTACTTTCCCAAAAATTACATGAAACCCTCATATTTCCTCCAAGTAAACAAAAGTTATGGTTAACTTACCTTTATAACTAGTTCAGGCTGATTTCTTTCCAGCCCAAGTACGTAGTGCGGTCATAAACTGCGAACATGCGTGACAAAAACGGAAACGACCTAAACCAGATGAGTCACTGATATGTCAGCGGCGTCTTAGAAAATGACTGAAATGATCCCGTCGACTTCCGCTCACTTGATCGATCGCAGCGAGGTCAATATTAGGGAGTTTAAGATACGGCGACTACGGACTACGGCTACGGATAAACATGCTTCTGTGCATGATCAAAACCACGTGACTGTACATTTTTCCCGCGTAGCCCTGCGGCTACGGTGAGTTGTTGAGCTGTTTCGCGTAGTCAGGACTACGGAGAACATTTTGCTCGTATTTTGCCGTCTCGGTAATTCAAGTTTTCAATTCACCTGCTTTAAGTGAGAGGGAAGCGAAATATGTAAGTTGTGCCAAATTTCTGCTCAGATTTACGCTATTAATCCACTGTTGTGACTACATTTTTATCTAGCTAAGCTCATATTTAAATGAGTTTCAGATTGACAGCCGAGGGGAAGAGAAATCATGCGGGTAATTTACTTCATCTTCGCACTTGTAAAGTTTCAATGTTTGTTCGAACTGATTAGTGTGTCTTTCTATTTGTTGAGCTATTTTGAGAAAATAGCTCATATGTCAGTGGTGTGAGCGTATGTATCTTTGTGGCTTTGTATGTTGGGATGTTTGTTACAAGAGCCAATAAGGTTGAAGGTACTATGAGTTGATGCTTGGGAACCAATGAGATCTTGGCATCTATTTAAACATGGCATTGGTAAAGGTCGAACAAGGGCACTTTGAGACCGCCATCTTGATCCTTCACAATTTTTTCGTCTTTTATTACGGGTACAGGTGTTTGGAAGCATTACATAAAATATCTTCATGATTCAAACGCTGTGAACAGTGGTGCAGCTGTTTAAGGGTTCATATTTTAGTGTGGATGCTGCTTCGAGACATTTGTGACCGATTCGGCTATAGCAAACGGCCGGTACAACCACAGGTAACCCAGGCTCTGTGATAGTACCACAGTACGGTTCCAGTAAAATTACAGTGTTTGTATGGGGTAAAAATATCATCCTAAAATTTCTAGGAAATACTAAATAAAGATCAATGAAACTTACTCTGCAGTTAATTGTTGTTGTCCTTATTGCTCCAACGAAGTTTCGTGATAATTTGCAGTAATTTGTTCAAATTCACTCTATCTACAATAATAATATACAAGGTAGGAAACACGAGGTGCCATTTTCGCCGACATGCTCTCATTCAACACAACTTTTTCCACGAAATTCGAACTCCAACGGAAAATAAACATGCCAGGATCGTAGAAATAGGATAGCAGCAGATATAGAAACCAATGAAGTTTTCCCAGATAGAGAAACGAATCCCACAGACTTGGACAAACTCGAAGAATATAATCCAAACACACCGAGAATACGCTCGCCGAAGCAGCCGGGCCAGATCAACGCGCGGCCAAGAAAATGAAGCCTGGGCACTGTACAAAAAAATTCCATCCCGGGAGTCCTGGGGTGACCTTTCTAGGGACCGATACATCATTTGCCCAAGGCCACCCTCCCCTGCTGGAAAAATACTTGATAGAAGGCAATTGTTCTTCCTAGCCAATCACTATGGCCTGTTATAAAGAGATTATTTTCCTCTCGAACTATATTCAGCTCCTGGCGCTGGTCCTCAGAAAGTTTATCAAACATCAATAGGGCAAGGTTATAAGGGCAAAGGAAAGAACAACGAAGGAGGATTTACAAAACTTAAAACGACCAAAAGATATAAGTGAATTTTGGCTCTTACCGAGGCATTTGTACAACAGGACCAAATTCAAAGAGAGGTGTATCTCGATGATTCACATATTTAACCGATAGAGCGTTCACTTGTATTGACAAGAAGTCGGCGCGTTATATTACTGCCGCATTAATCGCTAAATATGTTAATCGCGCTAGTTCTTTGTTTACTAGTGCACGTGCCTTTCACATTCGTCTCAGTTATCGCAATTCATATTCTGTCGCAATTTTCTGTATAATTTTTGACATTAGTTTGTAAGCTTCACCGTTTATTTACGATAGTTTCGCTCGAGAGTTCACAGCAACAGTATCTCAGTCATCATCTACCTTTTGTTCAACCTTGTTTTTAGCCCGCCTTGTAAGCATTTCGCGTTGTTTTTTCATTAGTTTCATAACTGTTATTTGCATTCCTTAGTAGAAGAAATGGGACGCCTTGTAACTCCGCAGACTCTCCTGATTATATTACTTTTTTTTAGCCATTTAAATTCAGGCGCGTGTGCGGGGTTTGCTCTGGCAAATGGTGATTAGCTAAGAAGAACAATTCCCTTCTATCAAGTATTTTTCCAGCAGGGGAGGGTGGCTTTGGGCAAATGATGTATCGGTCCCTAGAAAGGACACCCCAGGACTCCCGGGATGGAATTTTTTTGTACAGTGCCCAGGCTTCATTTTCTTGGCCGCGCGTTGATCTGGCCCGGCAGCTTCGGCGAGCGTATTCTCGGTGTGTTTGGATTATATTCTTCGAGTTTGTCCAAGTCTGTGGGATTCGTTTCTCTATCTGTGAAAGCTTCATTGGTTTCTATACCTGCTGCTATCCTATTTCTACGATCCTGGCATGTTTATTTTCCGTTGGAGTTCGAATTTCGTGGAAAAAGTTGTGTTGAATGAGAGCATGTCGGCGAAAATGGCACCTCGTGTTTCCTACCTTGTATATTATTATTGTAGATAGAGTGAATTTGAACAAATTACTGCAAATTATCACGAAACTTCGTTGGAGCAATAAGGACAACAACAATTAACTGCAGAGTAAGTTTCATTGATCTTTATTTAGTATTTCCTAGAAATTTTAGGATGATATTTTTACCCCATACAAACACTGTAATTTTACTGGAACCGTACTGTGGTACTATCACAGAGCCTGGGTTACCTGTGGGTAGAGTATAAAAGACCATATATTATTCAAAGCTCTTCCAGTGAAGCAATAATTGATATTTAGATATGGACTTTAATTTGAAAGTATGCGGCCTATAAAATGTGGTTTTACAACTTTGAAAGGCAGCTTATTTTTTTAAAGCTGTACCGAGTATTGTTAATTCTGTAAACAAGCTTTAAAAATATTATTCTCTCGCTTACAAAGTTCAACAGACCTTTTTTTTTCGTTCCGGCAAAACAAAAAAATAATAATAAGTGAACAACATGATACATCCTTCCTGCATACTAAGCATTATTGTTATTGAAACGTATTATATGTAGTAAAGATGAGTAATTTAAGTAGAAACAATAGCGTTAGGGAATACTATTGGAAGAAGCTAGTTGACACAATAATTAGATACTGTTTTATTGAGTGAAGTAACATGATATGAGTAGAAATATATTTCGGCAGTCTGGTAATTTTCTTGGAAGTTAATAAATGTTAGGCTATCAACCTTGACGTGGCATGAAACATAATTTAATTGCAGATGTTGTAATGAAGCCGAGGTGATTTCTTAAAATCGTTGAGAAAATTTTGTAGTAAACAATTTGCGTTTTTTTACGTACGAATTGTAAAAGGGCCAAAGACCAACATCTTCACGTGCAAATTGTGTGCATGAGTTATTTTTATAAATCTGTTTACTAGATTAATGTGTGATGACTCGAATTCCCTCACGTACGAACAACGAAAGGGGGCAAAGGCCAACACTTTCACGTGCCAGTTGTGTGACTGTACATCTCATGCAGATTGGCTTTTCACAATAATAATAGTAACTTGAACGTATGAAGACCTGTTTCGTTTTGTAACCAATGCCTTAAAAAAGGCTCTTGTCTTTTAAGAAGTAATAGCTTTTAACACATGAAGAAATAAGTTGTTGGAGTTAAGAACTGTTTCACGGAGTAGAATCGCACGTGAAAACCTCGTGAATTGAGATGATGCAACCATCTACCACAATGATAAGAATCCTGGTATTTCTTAACTATTCGAATTCGATGAGTCATATTTTGGCTTAAGAAACTCCGAGGAAACCTTAGAGTTTTCCTTCTAATCAACGTTTGGTGAGTAGATATTTATTTTACTTTAATAATCTGTTTAACTTGCACCAAATGTAACAGGGAAAGGCAGGGGAAAGTGAATATATAGCATAAGGATCGACGCATCTGAGCGTTTCGCGTTTTCATTTATATACGGCAATAACCAATTTCGCACAAAAACATAGTGTACATTTAGGACGAAAAAGGTAGATTCATCACTCTTGGTAAGGTTACACTGAAGCATTAAAGTTACTCTGAAGCATTCAAAATAGCTCATGCACGTTTAACGTGCCTATGTTGTAACCTTTGTTTATGCGAGTTTTTGTATCGCATTTGCTGAATAAAAATGATGTAAACATCTTCGAGACAGTCGAAACTCGGCATTTCAATACTTCAAACTACATTAAATCAGTAGTCGGAGAAATCCACCTTCTAAATCTAATGAATGAGCTATTACTATTTCTGTCTATTTCTTTAATATTTGACATAAATATTCATGGGCGAAAAAAATTAAACCTGTGTAACCAAAACTTTGTTCACCAATTTCATCCGAAGTAATTACGTGTAATTGCTTCCTTCAAGTATGGAAGAATTTATTCATTGTTCTAAAGATAAGATCACATGCAAAAGTGACTTGCATTTTTGTGAACTGTGATGAAAACAAGAAAATCTTTGCGTGTTGTTTCCCTCTCCGCCTCTTCTCTCGTAGTCTACTGTCTGTAGTGCAATCTTAACGTTCTATATTTGCACGACTCAACCCAGTGCTACAAACGAAGGACAACGCTCGTCCAGCCGTAGTTCGTAGTCCGTAG
>CALNXK010000692.1:0-75719 GCA_942486035.1 Porites lobata | reverse complement strand
ATCCAGCGATCTACAGATAGAGCAACCTATACATCCATCGATCTACCGATCCAGGGTTTACAGATCCATCGATCTACTGATCCAGCGATCTAGAGATCCAGCGATCAATAGACCAATCGAACTACTAGTGCAGCAATCTACAGATCGATCGATTTACCGATCCAGGGACGTACAGATCCAGCGATCTATAGATCAATCGATCTACCGATCCAGCGAACTACAGATGTAGCGATCTACCGATCCAGCGATCTACAGATCCAGGGACCTACCGATCCAGCGATCTATAGATCCAGCGAGCTAGAGATCCAGCTATCTAACAATCTAGAGATTTATAGATCCAGCGATCTATAGATTAGGCGATCTACAGATCGAACGATCTAGAGATCCATTGATCAATAGATCCATCGACCTATCGGTCCAGCGATCTACAGACCCATCGATCTACCCATCTAGCGATCTACAGATCCAACGATCTAGTGATCCAGCGATGTACAGATGCAGCGATCTACCGATCCATCGATCTATCGATCCAGCGATCTACAGACCCATCGATCTACTGATCTAGCGATCTACAGATCCAACGATCTAGTGATCCAGCGATGTACAGATTCAGCGATCTACCGATCCTTCGATCTATCGATCCAGCGATCTACAGATCCATCGATTTACCGATGCAGCCATCTATACATCCAGCCAAATACCGGTGCAGCGATCTACAGATCCATCGATTTACCGATCCACCGATCTCTAGATCAATCGATCTACCGATCCAGCGAACTACAGAGCAGATCCAGCGATCAATTGATTTAGCGATCAATAGATTCAGCGATCTACGGATCCAGCGATCTACCGATCTAGCGATCTACCGATCCAGCGATGTATAGATCCATCGATCTACCGATCGAGCGATTTTACAGATCCATCGATCTACGGATCCAGCGATCTAAGGATGCAGCGATCTACAGATCCAGCAATCTATAGATCCATGGATCTACCGATCCAGGATTTACAGATCCATCGATCTACCGATCCAGCGATCTACCGATCCAGCAATGTATAGATCAATTGAAATACCAATCCAGCGATCTCGAGATCCAGCGATCTATAGACCAATCCAACTACCGGTGCAGCGATCTACAGATCCATCGATTTACCAATCCAGGGATCTACATATCCAGCGATCTATAGATCCATCGATCTACCGATCCAGCGACCTACAGATGCAGCGATCTACAGATCCAGCGAACTACAGATGCAGCGATGTACCGATCAAGCGATCTATAGATCCATCGACCTACCGATCCAGCGATCTACCCATCCAGCGCTCTATAGATCAATCGTCCTACCGATCAAGCGACATAGAGATAAAGCGAAATACTAGTGCAGCGATCTAAAGATTTACCGATCCAGCGATATATAAATCAATCGATCTACCGATCTAGCGAACTACAGATGCAGCGATCTACCAATAAAGCGATCTATAGATCGAGCGATCTACAGATCCAGCGATCTACCGATCTAGTGATCAATAGATTCAGCGATCTACCGATCCAGCGATCTACAGATGCAGCGATCTACCGATCCAGCGATCTACAGATCCAGCGATCTATAGATCCATCGATCTACCGATCCGGCGATCTACAGATGCAGCGATCTACAGATCAAGCGATCTACAGATCCATCGATCTACCGATCCAGCGATCTCCAGATCGAGCGATCTATACATCCATCGATCTACCGATCCGGCGATCTACAGATGCAGTGATCTACAGATCCAGCGATCTATAGATCCATCGATCTACCGATCCAGCGAACTACAGATGCAGCGATGTACCGATCCAGCAATCTATAGATCGAGCGAGATACAAGTGCAGCGATCTACAGATCGATCGAGTTACCGATTTTGCAATATATAGATCCATCGATCTACCGATCCAGCGAACTACAGATGCAGCGATCTACCGATCCAGCGATCCGTAGATCCAGGGATCAATAGATTCAGCGATCTACCGATCCAGCGATCTATAGATCCATCCATCTACCGATCCAGCGATCTACAGATCCATCGATCTACAGATCCAGCGATCTACAGATGCAGCGATCTACAGATCCAGCAATGTACAGATCCCTCGATCTACCGATTCGGCGATCTACCGATCCAGCGATCTACAGATCCAGCGATCTACCGATCCGGCGATCTAGAGATGCGGCGATCTACCGATCCAGCGATCTATAGATCCAGGGATCTAGAGATCGAGCGATCTATAGATCCATCGATCTACCCATCCACCGAACTACAGATGCAGCTATCTACTGATCCAGCGATCAATAGATTCAGCGATCTACGGATCCAGCAATCTGTAGATCCATCGACCTACCGATCCAGCGATCTACCCATCCAGCGCTCTATAGATCCATCGACCTACCGATCCAGCGATCTAGAGATCAAGCGAAATACGGGTGCAGTGATCTAAAGAGTGATCTAAAGATTTATCGATTTATCGATTTATCTACCGATCCAGCGAACTACAGATACAGCAATCTACAAATAAAGCGATCAATAGATTCAGCGATCTACCGATCCAGCGATCTACAGATGCAGCGATCTACCTATCCAGCGATCTACAGATCCAGCGATCTATAGATCCATCGATCTACCGATCCGGCGATCTACAGATGCAGCGATCTACCGATCCAGCGATCTACAGATCCATCGATCTACCGATCCAGCGATATCCAGATCCAGCGATCTATACATCCATCGATCTACCGATCCGGCGATCTACAGATGCAGCGATCTACCGATCCAGCGATCTACAGATCTAGCGATCTACAGATTTAGCGATCTATAGATCCATCGATCTACCGATCCAGCGATCTACAGGTCCAGCGATCTACCGATCCAGCGATCTATAGATCCATCGCCAAAATTCCGGTAGTAATTGTTCCCAAGACTCTTGCCAAGATTCTTACCAAGATCCCCGTAGTAATTCTTACCAAGATTCTTGCCAAGATTACCTTAGTAACTCTTCCCAACATTCTTGCCAAGATTCCCTTAGTAATTCCTCTCAAGATTCTTACAAAGATTCCCGTGGCAAATCTTGCTAACATTCTTGGCAAGATTCCTTTAGTAATGCTTCCCAAGATTCTTACCAAGATTCCCGTAGTAATTCTTCCGAAGATTCTTCACAAGATTCCTGCAGTAATTCTTCCCAAGATTCTTACTAAGATTGCCGTAGTAATTCTTCCGAAATTCTTCCCAAGATTCCTGCAGTAATTCTTACCAAGATTCTTGCCAAGATTCCCGTAGCAACTCTTATTGAGATTTTGCCAACATTCCCGTAGTAATTATTGCCAAGATTCTTACCAACATTCCCGTAGTAATTGTTACCACGTTTCTTGCCAAGATTCCCTTACTATTTTTTTTAAGAGTCTTGTTAAGATTCCCATATAAATTCTTCCCAAGACTATTGCCAAGATTCCCGTAGTAATTGTTACCAAGATTCTTACCAAGATTCCCGTAGTAATTCTTACCAAGATTCTTGGCAAGATTCCCGTAGTAATTCTTACTAGGATTCCCGTAGTACATATTTCCAAGATTCTTGCCAAGATTCCCGTAGTATATCTTGCCAAGATTCTTACCAAGATTTCCGTGGTAAAACTTGCCAAGATTCTTGTCAAGATTCCCGTAGTAATTCTTCCCAAGATTCTTGCCAAGATTCCCGTAGTAATTCTTACCAAGATTCTTACCATGATTCCCGTAGTAATTCTTTACCAACATTCTTGCCAAGATTCCCGTAGAAAATCTTGCCAAGATTCTTACCAAGATTTCAGTAGTAAAACCTGCCAAGGTTCTTGTCAAGATTCCCGTAGTAATTCTCCCCAAGATTCTTACCAAGATTCCGGTAGTAATTCTTACCAAGATTCTTGTCAAGATTCCCGTAGTAATTCTTACCAAGATTCTTGCCAAGATTCCCGTAGTAATTCTCTACCAAGATTCTTGCCAAGATTCCCATAGTAAATCTTATTAAGATTCTTACCAAGATCCCCGTAGTAATTCTTACCAACATTCTTGCCAAGATTCTAACGAAGATTCCCGTAGTAAATCTTGCCAAGATTCCCGTAGTAAATCTTGCCAAGATTCTTACCAATATTCTTACCAAGATTCTAGTACTACATATTGCAAAGACTCTTACCAAGATTCCGGTAGTAATTCTTACCAAGATTCTTGTCAAGATTCCCGTTGTAATTCTTACCAAGATTCTTGCCAAGATTCCCGTAGTACATATTTCCCAGATTCCGGTAGTAATTCTTAAATTTTTTCTTCTTAAGATTCTTGCCAAGATTCCCGCAGTAATTCTTCTCAAGATTCTTGCCAAGATTCCCGTAGTAATTCTTACCAAGATTTTTACCAAGATTCCCGTGGTAATTCTTATCAAGATTCTTGCCAAGATTCCCGTAGTAACTGTTGCCATGATTCTTACCAAGATTTCTGTGGTAAAACTTGCGAAGATTCTTGTCAAGATTCCCGTACTAATTCTAGCCGAGATTCTTGGCAAGATTCCCGTAGCAAGTCTTGCCAAGATTCATACCAAGATCCCCGTAGTAATTCTTACCAAGACTCTTGCCAAGATTGCCTTAATAATTCTTCCCAAGATTCTTTCCAAGATTCCCGTAGTAGTTCTTTCCAATACCCTTCCGAAGATTCCCGTACTAAATCTTGCCAAGATTTTTACCAAGATTTCCGTGGTAAAACTTGCCAAGATTCTTGTCAAGATTTCCTTAGTAATTCTTGCCAAGATTGCCGTAGTAATTCTTGCCAAGATTCTTACCAAGATTCCCATAGTAAATCTTGCCAAGAATCTTAGTAAGATCCCCGTAGTAAATCTTGCCAAGACTGTTACCAAGATTGCCGTAGTAATAGACAATTTTTTAGTTGTGGACTAAGCACCCTAGCCCTCGAGTGAATGTGAGGCTGACGGTGACCTTGTTTTGATACAAACCTGCTTTGCTTTGTTATGGAAATTGTACGTAAAAAATACTGGTTAGCATAAGAATAACTTGATTTACATGATAAACCAGGAAGGTTTGTATCAAAACAAGGTCAACTCCAACCTCGGTTCCATACATAACTGCAAAATGCCCTATAGAGTGTTTTCACTCACGCGGCCAGCATATATGCAAATTTATTGGAACAAAAGAACGCGTTTGCATAAGAAAAGAGTTCAACTCCCAGAGGACTGGTTTGGGACACCAACATGGCCGCCGTTTCATTGTTTTGGGACACCAATATGGCCGCCGTGACGTCATGTGAAAACACTCTATTCTTATAAATTCTTCATAAGATTCTTGCCAAGATTTTTACCAAGATTCCCGTAGTAATTCTTACTAACATTCTTGCCAAGATTCCCGTAGTAAATCTTGCCAAGGTTCTTACCAAGATTTCCGAAGTAAAACCTGCCAAGATTCTTGTCAAGATTCCCGTAGTAATTCTTACCACGTTTCTTGCCAAGATTCCCTTACTAATTCTGTTTAAAATTCTTATCAAGATTCCCGTAGTAATTCTTACCAAGATTCTTACCAAGATTCCTGTAGTAATTCTTACCACGATTCTGTCCAAGATTCCCGTAGTAAATCTTGCCAAGATTGTTACCAAGATTCCCGTAGTAATTCTTACCAAGATTCTTGCCAAGATTCCCGTAGTAAATCTTTTGAAGATTCTAACGAAGATTCCCGTAGTAAATCTTGCCAAAATTCTTGCCAAGATTCCCGTAGTAAATCTTGCCAAGATTCTTACCAAGATTCCCGTAGTAATTCTTACTAAGATTCTTGCCAAGATTCCCGTAGTAAATCTTGCCAAGGTTCTTACCAAGATTTCCGAAGTAAAACCTGCCAAGATTCTTGTCAAGATTCCCGTAGTAATTCTTACCACGTTTCTTGCCAAGATTCCCTTACTAATTCTGTTTAAAATTCTTACCAAGATTCCTGTAGTAATTCTTACCACGATTCTGTCCAAGATTCCCGTAGTAAATCTTGCCAAGATTGTTACCAAGATTCCGGTAGTAATTCTTACCAAGATTCTTGCCAAGATTCCCGTAGTAATTCTTACCAAGATTTTTACCAAGATTCTCGTAGTAATTCTTACCAAGATTCTTGGCAAGATTCCCGTAGTAACTCTTGCCAAGATTCTTACCAAGATTCTCGTAGTAAATTTTGCCATGATTCTTACCAAGATTGCTGTGGTAAGACTTGCAAAGATTCTTGTCAAGATTCCCGTACTAATTCTTACCAAGATTCTTGGCAAGATTCCCGTAGCAAGTCTTGGCAAGATTCTTACCAAGATCCTCGTAGTAATTCGTACCAAGATTCACGCCAAGACTGCCTTAGTAAATCTTGCCAAAATTCTTGCCAAGATTCCCGTAGTAAATCTTGCCAAGATTGTTACCAAGATTCCCGTAGTAATTCTTACTAAGATTCTTGCCAAGATTCCCGTAGTAATTCTTCCCAAGATTCTTACCAAGATTCCTGTAGTAATTCTTACCAAGATTCTAGTAGTACATATTGCCAAGATTCGCGTAGTAATTCTTACCAAGATTCTTGCCAAGATTCCCGTAGTAAATCTTGCCAAAATTCTTGCCAAGATTCCCGTAGTAAATCTTGCCAAGATTCTTACCAAGATTCCCGTAGTAATTCTTACTAAGATTCTTGCCAAGATTCCCGTAGTAATTCTTCCCAAGATTCTTACCAAGATTCTTGCCAAGATTCCCGTAGTAATTCTTACCAAGATTTTTACCAAGATTCTCGTAGTAATTCTTACCAAGATTCTTGGCAAGATTCCCGTAGTAACTCTTGCCAAGATTCTTACCAAGATTCTCGTAGTAAATTTTGCCATGATTCTTACCAAGATTGCTGTGGTAAGACTTGCAAAGATTCTTGTCAAGATTCCCGTACTAATTCTTACCAAGATTCTTGGCAAGATTCCCGTAGCAAGTCTTGGCAAGATTCTTACCAAGATCCTCGTAGTAATTCTTACCAAGATTCACGCCAAGACTGCCTTAGTAACTCTTCCCAAGATTCTTGCCAAGATTCCCGTAGTAATTGTTCCCAAGATTATTGCCAAGATTCCCGTAGTAAACCTTGGCAATATTCTTACCAAGATTTCCGTGGTAAAACTTGTCAAGATTCTTTTTGAGATTCCCGTAGTAATTCTTGCCAAGATTCTTTTTGAGATTTCCGTAGTAATTCTTGCCAAGATTCTTAGCAAGATTCCTGTAGTAAATCTTGCCAAGATTCTTGCGAAGATTCTTACTAAGATTGCCGTAGTAAATCTTGCCAAGATTCTTGTCAAGATTTCCGTAGTAATTCTTACCAAGATTCCTTTAACGATTCCCTTAGTAATTCTCGCCAAGATTCCCGTAGTAAATCTTGCCAAGACTCTAAGATTCCCGTAGTAATTCTTAGGAAGATTCTTGGCAAGATTGCTTTGGAATTCTTACCAAGATTCCCGCAGTAAATGTTGTCAAGACTCTTACCAAGATTTCCGTAGTAATTCTTACCAAGATTCTTGCCAAGATTGCTGTGGCAATTCTTACCAAGATTCTTGCCAAGATTCCTGTAGTAAATCTTGCCAAGATTCTTACCAAGATTTCCGTAGTAATTCTTACCAAGATTGTTGCCAAGATTCCTGAAGTAATTGTTACCAAGAATTTTCCCAAGATTCCCTTAATAATTCTTACCAAGATTGTTACTAATTTTGTCCCCAGTCCCTAGTAACTGTCTCAAAAGTCCTTTTTGCAGCAAATGTTCCGTCGCAATCGAGACGTTGTCTAGAGTGTCTGGGAAACACCGGTTGAACATTGAAAGCGCAGAGAATGGTCAATAACTTTTAACCGATTTTTATCTTTTTATTTGACTTTCAATTTGGAATACAACTGCTTACGACTGACGCGGTGACAGCTACAACGATGTCCTTCTTGTCTCTCTCAAAAATTGTGGCTCTATTCTCTACTTGGTTTGTGTTATTCTCGTTTTGTTAAAAATCACTATCAGAGAGTGCTCAAATGCTCCTTTCCATGCCCCTGTCCCCACCCCCTCGCCAACAAATAATAAATTGCAACTGATTACATAGACTTTTTATTTAGCCAGCAGCTATTTAGCAATTACTGAATGAAGCTGAGTAGGATATGAAAAATTCTGCAAATCCAGGAGGGTATTATCCACAGAGGCCGATTGCTTTATTATTCATTTAAAATTATTCCAAGTGTAAAAACAAGCTAAAATATGCTTACCTCCATCGATGTTAAGTCCATATCGATAGTGGATCTTTATCGGGACGTTCATGAGATAAAGGGCTTTTCGGGTCTGCAAATATTCTCCAAATAGCAGATGTTCGTCGAGTTGTCTTTTTGCTGTTCTTGCCAGGTTATACACAATAGTTCGTCGTGAAACGAGTAAAATGTTCTGCCATTACTCAGTTCGAAAACAACTCAAACTCGTTTCCAGGTTTTCTTGGTTAATGGTTCAATAATCTTCAACTCTGCTGCACTTTTGACGTCACCCGTTCAATATGAAAAAAATATTCCAAGTTTGATCAACAGTAGCTGGTTATGATGAATTATGCGGGTGATTTTAGCCAATAGGAAACGGCGAAATATTTTTTAGTAGGGTCTTACATAAGAAACTGTTTGGGACGCCAACTAGCCGCTGTTTCATTGTTTTGGGACACCAATATGGCGGACATGACATCATGTGAAAAAGCTCTACAAAGTCAGACCATGGCATTTTAGCGAGGAAAGGACAGGGAAAGGACTTAATGCGGCTATATGAAATCCGGGACTATTCGAGGAATTCTAAAACTGTGAAAAAATTGTCCATTTCTAGGAAGATTTTTGTAACTGCTGGGTTAACTCTCGTTAACTAACATCGAAGTGAATTCCTTTAGAAGATCTTCAGCAGAACTTCTTGTCTTCAATGTGTTTGCTTTGCCTTGGTATCTTCCCTTTTTCCCGCCGCCTTTGCCTTCAAAAACAGCAGCAATTCTGTACAACGTAACAGAGATCAGTGAATAAATATGGCTAAGCTAGAGCATGATTAATAAAACAGATTTTCCTGTGAGAACACTCAATCGGCAACTAAATTAGTCATTACTAAGTTATGGGAGGAGACGGTGACAACTGCGGTAACAAGGTGAGCAGCGGGCGAAAAGGTGGCCTCGTCAACCGGCACGAGGGAAGGAGGGTGGGGCGACAAAAGGCCCAATGATACCGATAGATGAAAAACACGGGAATTTAAGCATATGGACAGCAAAGCATCATCCCTGCCCAAGAGACATGAAAGCACAGAGCAATCTAAAGGTTTAGAGTCACAATCCATGATGCGCTTATTCTGTATGCAGTGACAATAGTTGAGACACTTTGCCTCAAAGGCCTTTCTCCTATTTCATCGACAAAAAAAGGTGAAAATAAAGCAATCACTCCCCCACCCTCCCTATGCAATGTGGTGCCGCTGTTCGAGCTACCTGTAAAAAACACAACTTTGAATGAAGGGGGAGAGGGGTATGGGTTGTATTGTTCTCCGAAGTTAACCCATTTAACCAATTAAGCTGCAATAAAGATACAAATTCTTCAGACTAATCGTTATCGATTACGAATCAGTTGGCAGGCAGCGTGGCCGAGTGGTTAGAGCGCTGGACTTGCAATTTGGAGGCTCCGAGTTCAAGTCCCGCTCTGACCGCTATCTGGATTTGTTCATGGCAGCTCCGAGTTGAAATCCTCGGCCACGCTTGTAAATAGCCAGCAACAATTCTTAGAACATTTTGTCACAGTACTTACTTTGGGCCTATCTGTGACACTTGCTTCTCGTCTCCAAAAATAAGGAACTGCCCGGGTCCTTTGTCGGGTCCTACTGTTACTAGAACAAGCCGAGGCTGAAAAAAAGTTTAAAAAGACACAAACTTCATTTTTCAAGTTTCTGATACGGTGGTAAGATAAAAAAACAGATAACAAGGCACAAGGGGAACAGAGAGGACAAAGGGAACAAGGAGAACAGGGCAAAAAGGGGAACGGCGGGAACAAGAAGAATAGGGAAAAATGGGAACAGGGGAGCGAGGGAAACAGCAGGAATAAGATAACAAGGCAACGAGGGGAACAGGGCAACACGGGGAGGAAGGGGAAAAGGGACAGGGGAAACAAGGGGATCAGGGGGAACAAGGGCAACAGAGGAAATGAGGGAACATGGCATCAAGGGGAACAGGGAAACAAGGGGAAGAAGGGGAGCAGGAAAAAAGGGAAAAGGGGAAGACCAGGCGATCGTGGGGAACCGGGGGAACCGGGGGAACAGAAGAACAAGGGGAACAGGGGAAAAGAGAGGAACAGGGGGGACAAGGGAAACGGGGAGAACAAGGGGAATAGGAGGAAAAGGAAAAAATGGGAACAGGGGAAAGGGGAACAAGAGGAACAGAAGTAACACAGAAAACAGGGGAACAAGGAGAACAGGGGAACAGGGAAAAAGGGGGAACAGGGGGAACAGGGGGGAAAGAGGGAACAAGAGGAACAGGGAAAACAAGGGGGAGAGAGGAAACAAGAAGAACGGGGAAAACAAGGGGAACAGGGAAAAAGGAGAACAAGGGCGACAGAGGAACAGAGGGAACAGGAGAAGGGGGGGGGGGCAAGGCAAACAAGGAGGACAAGGGAAACAGGGGAGCGAGGGAAACAAGGGGAACAGGAAAAAAAGGTTTAAAGGCTTGTTTATAGTGGAAAGTGCAATTAGCGTATCCAGCTAGTTTACACGCACTCCACTCAAATAAATAGGGAAAAAGAGGGAAAATGGGGAACAAGGGGAACAAGAGAAACAGAGAAAGGGGGAACGAAGGAAAAAGAGAAACAGAGGGAACAGGGTGAACAGGGTGATCAAGAGGAAAAGGGGGAACAAGGGGAATAGGGTGAACAAGGGAAACAAAGGACTAGGGACAAAGGACTTTAGTCTTTAAGACTAAAGACTAAAGAGGGGGGACAGAGGAAACAGAGGAACAGGGGGAGCAAGTGGAACAGGGGAACAGGGGGGACAGAAACAACAATGAAACAGTAACAAAAGAACAAGGAAATGCGAGAAACGTTGGCAAAGAGAACTTACTTGTTTAGACAATTCATTGACCAGTGCATTCATGTAATCCATATCTCCATTCTCTCTAAGAAGAATGAAAGCAAAAAGTACGAAACATTCATCACAACAAAATATCAAAATTGCGCCCTGCCGTTAGTCCTCGTACGGCGTCTTTCCAGGTATTCTCGGTCACTGAATTTCGGGGGCATATCCGATACCACGTGACCCGAAACGCACTGGCCGCGCGGAAAAATGAGGCCTAAGGACTAGGCAAAATCTCTCTTATTACGTAAACTGAAACACACTGAACGCGATAACCACAGAACTATCTACACAATGCTCGGTAAGATTGGCCATGTCTTGCGTTCTCAGTAAAATGTCTTGAATCAATATTCTTGGTAATGATGTTAGATTCAGCCTACCTCGATTTCGAATTTAAACTCGATCTTGAATACGAACTTGAACTCGAACTCTAATCGCAAATATAGATGCTCCAACTTGAACTCAATCTCCAACGACTGCTTTAACTCGTCTTATTCAATTACCTGTGTATGTAGAAGTATGTTTTCGTTTCGCTAAAGGATTGAAGCTGATAGGCTTCTAACTGGGCAAGCTCTCTTAGCTGCGACTTAGTAACCTGTGGAACAAAATCAACAGAACAAAAGACAGTCAAGCTTAAGGCTACGTCATCAACACGAATCCGGGTAGTTTTGGAAATGCGGAACTTTTTGCACGAATCGGCCCTCGGTCCACACGAAACAGGTAGGGAGCTTTAGCAACGACGACGGCGACGGCAACAAGAACGCAGCATTGCTACGCTGTGTTGCGCTAAAAATCGCAGTTGCGAATCGTCCCGTGTGACATCACCTTTATTCAGCACTTGCCTTGTTTTATGTTAGTTTAAATTCTATTTACTGTATAGTAGTGTCTTCACTGTTATTTAGTCCATCTATATACAAACCTTGTTTTGTAGTATGTCTTCAGCTCCCCCCGCCTCGATTAGTTTATAAGCTATTAGCGGGTGGGAAAGTAATGTAATTAGATATTTTCCAATTTTCAATAAAATTTGTTGTTGTACGTGCGTCACGCTCTTTTGTACATTTCTCTGCCTTCACTGCACGACTACAATAATACACATAAGCGAATTTAAGTTAGAGAATATTTACTCCGGAGTAAATTTTTGCGGCAAAAATGTTTGCAGTAATTTTTATTTGCGGGAACTTATTTTTGCTGATCGCTGGAAAAACCGCAAAAATTTGGTACGACACGGTAGTCGAAAGTACCTTGTTAACAGACTTGAGTGAGTTTTGAATACGATCCACTACTGATGGGTGATCATCTGGTCCAACACTACGAAAAGGATAACAGATTAATACCAGTGAGTGCACATGCGATAGATAAGTTTAAGTGTGGTCTAACGAGCCGAAATTGGCAAAGTTAAGCAAAGTATTCCCAAGATTAGGTTGTTACCTACACGGTTAAAAGTTTAATACGTTACCAACACGCTGTTAATTCACTAAATTCTTGAAAGTTCAAATAGTTCGAAGTGTTTGAAAACTGAAACTGGTGTAATAGCCGGCGCCATTTATCAACAGAATTTTTCTCGGGCGTGAACCCTCTTCAACAAAAAGAAGCTCATTATTGGGGAAGAAGACGTTTAAATAAAGCAACGACTATGCCACTTCTTTCCAGTGGTACTGTGTATTATGCTGTACAAGGTGGTTCTACCTTTTGAGTCTGTGGATGAATCCTGAGGTGTGACCATTCAAATGAAAGCTAGTGAGGATTAATTTCCTGTGGTTCTACCTTTTAAGTCTGTAGATGAAACCCTAAAATGTGACCATTCAAATGAAAGCTACTGAACAATACTTTCCTGTGGTGCTGTTTTATTATGCTGTACAAGGTGGTTCTAACTTTTGAGTCTGGATGAATCCTAAAGTGTGACCATTCAGATGAAAGCTACAGAGCGATACTTTTCAGTGGGATTGTTTTACCGTTACAAAGTGGTTCTAACTCTTAAGTCTGAAGATGAAATCCTAAGCCAAGGTTTGACCATTGAAAAAAAGCTCACATGAACAAGCTCTTACCTTAACATCCTAGTCAATGCTCTCTCATTATCTAAAGCTTTACCAAGGTACTTTAGAACCCTGTCTCCAGCAAGGAAAAACAGTCTTGTACCACCTCGCATTGATTCTGTTTCTGGAAACAGTTTGATGACCTTAAATGCAAACAGTAATTATTGTCCTTTAATGATATGTACCTCAAAAACATGTTTACTCTGGGAGACCATTATATGACTGTCAGTAGGGGAAGCATACCCACACCCTACCCCCTCCCCTCTTGGGATGAAACACCTGTAACACAGCAAATGTTAGACTTTCAAAAAAGTCCTTCGTCGGATTTCATATGGCGCGGGACGAAGGACTTTTCATACTTGATTGGCGCGAATTTCACCGACCCAAAAACGGGTCGGTGCGCTTGGACCAATCAGAATAGCTCCCAAGGACCCTTGGGGATAAAGCTGTCACTCACATGTACTAAGCGCACTGAAACGTGACTTGCGGTTTGACTCATAAGCTCGTGATAGTGTGATACGTGACCTTATAGTTTTGCTCTAACGAGGATATCTCCCAGCGATTTTGCTCTTTTATATGAAATGATGGGAGGCTTGTTGTATATTTCTCTTAGTAGTGGGTGATCTTGAATTAAGTGCCATTTGCTCATTAAAATGTTGTTAGGGTTCTGCAAAGAAGAGTGGTACGTGGTAACGAAAGGCAGAATTTTCTTCCGCACTTCATTGTTCTTTTGTAAACCTGACTTCCGTTCGGCAAATTTAACCTCAGAAGTGATTTTTCCTATGAGGTTGTGGGGGTAACCTCTAGCGTGAAGGCGTTTTTTGAAGTTGTAGATGTTTTCATAGAACGATTTAGCTGAGGAGTTAGTTCTGACCCCGTGAGGGTTACAGGAAGAGAAATGCGTGTATTGAAAAGTATCTGTAGGTTTAAAATGTGTGCGGATGTCAAGGATTCCTTGGTTGTGAAATCTCCTTTCCCAGTATTGACTCGAGATTGAAACAAGTTTTTGTTTTTTTCCGGCCCCCTGAGGTCATCAACTTTCGCCTAAAATCGTTGTTAGAGACAACTTTCGCACAAAGTAAACAAATTTGCTCCTTCGATGATGGAGATAAACACACACGTTCAATAGATTTAGTCGGAGTCGAATCAGCACATTCCGCCATTGAAGTCAAGGACTCGCAAATGAAACCTGAAACCCCAAATGCGAGTCACGCCAATCCCCATTTTTGGCGCGAAATACAAATGGAAACCCATCAAGCGAGACAAGTCGACCTCTCGCGACTTCGTCGCTCGCGGTCGGCCGCTTCGCAGCCAAAAAGGCTCGCTCCGCTCGCCAAGAGATCGACTTGTAGCAAGTCTAAGCAAATGTTTGAAGCAACTGGTATAGAGTACTGTGCAATTCTGGGATTTGTCAGGATATTCTGAAAGAACAACATCCAAGAGGCCTACTTTCCAAAAACTAGCCTTGTGGGGCAAATTGTCTCTGTGATACTGGCCCAGTTATGCTCTGATGACTAAATACAAATCCTTCTAAATTTGACTTGGGTCTAAACGTTTCGGTTCTTATATGCGGGTTTTACTGTAACAATAGAGTATGACGGGATTCATGACCGTCATGGAGATGTGTTCGTTAGTTAATAGCAAGCTTAAACAACGATGACGGCAACGGCCGCAAAAACGGCACGGTGAATTTGCACTGTTTCTGTTTCAAACTTCATTGCTCTTATTGCAACTCTCAATTTGTCAAATGTTGGCGATTTTTTTCAAGAGTTGAATTCTAAAGGACTGAATCTAAGTTCACAAAAAGAAAAAGAAAATCGTTGTCATATGTTCCCGTCCTCCATAAAACGTGAAATCAGGAAGTTTCACGTCGTAGGTGCAGTGACGGCGAAGAAATGTACAAAAAGGCATGAGCACGTGATCTAAACCTATTGCGTTTTTGCAATTCTTGTTGCCGTCGCCGTCGTATTTGTTTAAGCTCCCAAGTGTCTGAATGTGCTTCCGAATTGGATCACATTTAACAGTGGCATTAAAAGTAGATGTGTATGGTATTTCAACATTGTGTACCTGCACTTGACTGAGATTACTGACGTGTGTTCCACAACACATATTCCTGTCAATCCCTGACATGTTAAAAAAGGAACAAAACACAACAATTTTCTTCACTCTTAATAATTACACTCGAGTTTCAAATGTGACTTAAGCCACTCTTGAGAAAGAGGAAGGACTATTAATCTCTTTGGGGGGCTATGAGGGAAGGGAAGAAAGGTATCTGGCCTGTCACTCCTCAGTTTCGGACAGTAATGACGTCATTGCCAAATTTCGTCTTCGGCAATCATTATTTTGCATCGACCTTTTCGATGACGGAATTAAAATTCCTCAGATGTGACGACACCTTCTCCTTTTTTCTCCCCAACCCCACCCCCACCCCCACCCCCAGATAATTTAACGACAGGCAAAAACGAGGGGGAGGGTGAGGTGGATATAGGACTGTGAAACAGACCTGGAATTTCAATAACTCGCACTGAACCCTCATGGTCATCAGGCAGTCCTCTTGTTGTTGCCTGAAACAAAAGATAAAAGATCAATTACTCAAATGTACAGCTGTTTGCTGCTTAGCGCTGCTAGGCACATATCACTAGTGATATGTGTTTCCTGGGTAGGGGAACACATATCACTAGTGGTATGTGTTTCCCAGGTAGGGGAACACACATCACCAGTGATATGTATTTCCGAGGTAGGGGAACACATATCACTGGTGATCTGTGTTTGACAGTAATGGTAGAAACTTGCTACACTTTGTCCGCAAAGGGGTTCCAGATCTACGGTGGCCCACATCCGCAAACACTACAAACTGTTCTTCAAACACAACAACATATATTCCTGGAACACAACAAACACTTTTCCAAACACAAAACGGTATTATCTAAACACAACAAACATTTATCGAAACACAACACAGTATTATTGAAACACTACACAATAATATCCAAACACAACACAATTTTCCAAACACAATACAAATTAGCAAACACAACAAAATAATTGTGCAATACAACACATAATTCTCCCGATTACGTAATGCAGGATTTGTCACTGTACAAAGCATGAAACTATCGTTACTCAACCGCTGACATTTTATGCACCTTGATTGCAAATTCCCACATTTCTTTGTTATCCATGTGACGATCTGTCGTGAGAATGGATGTGTTTTGGCACAATGAACTGCTGAGAATAGCTTGGAGGAAACTTACCAATACTACTCTAGGTCACAGTGTAGCAGTAGTAGACAAAGACGAGGTTCTCATATGTTATTATTTTCAGCGTGGGTTTGATTACTTGGTTATATTACTCTTTTTAGAAAAGAACCATACAACTTCAGCATGTTTATGAGTATTTTGCGCAATGGGCTAGTTCGTGAGTACACGGATTAAGAAGAAGGAATGTAAACAGTAACAATGGTCAACAGTTACTAGACCATTCCACAAGAATTGAATGGGTCAGGCTGCATAAGGGATTATCGAGCTATGTGGCACATCCTTCATTTGGATTACGGTATACAGGCACCAATTAAGAAGAAAGATGGAAGGGATTTTACAAGTTGATCCTTGAGGGAACAGCCTTGCGAAAGGCTAATGCGCTACGGAGAAGGTCGTAAAATAACCCAGGCCCAAATTTCGCTTGGCACGTTGTTTCCAAACCTTCTAAAATAACACTGCACCAGGCCCCCATGGTCACATTTTCAGTGCCACAACCTGTCCAAAAAACTCTTAAGCAGTTACCTCTGTTAATTTTGATTTAACACAATCATAAAACCATGAAGCTATGTGGCATGGTTCATTGTTTGAGGGCCAAATGTTCAATCCTGAAAAATCCATCTACAGCACCATGAATAGGAAAGCCATATGGCTTTAACTTATCTCAGCCTTTAATGTGCCAAGCAAAATTCAGGTCTTGGTTAGTATACGACCGTCTCCTTAGTGCATGAGCCTTAACCAAACACACACTGAAAATAATACCGTATGAGAACCTCCTCTGCGTCTACTGCTGCCCTTAACATGTAGAGCATTATTGATGAGTTTCCTTCAAGCTCTTCCCAGCAGTCCAAGAGCTAAAAAAACACATCCATTCTCGCGACAGATTGCCACATGCGGGGATAACCAAAGAAAATGGCACGAGCTTGCAAACAAGGTGCATAACAATTGTCAGCAGTTGAGTAATGATGGGTTTATGCTTTGCATACATGTAGAAACAAATCCTGCATTACATAATCGTAAAAAACTGCTGTGACTTATTTCAGAAATATGTTACGTTGAAACTCGAGTCCTGCATGGATGGGCGATTCTCAGCCAAGATTTAAGAATATTTTATCGAGTCGAGATTGCAGAGAATTTCATTCGCCGAGAGTCTCATTGATCCATCCGAAACTCAAGGCATGTGTACATTCTGGCAGAAAAACAGATATTCGTTTTGGTTAGTAAAGAGTAGTCGTTCATAGTCGTTTGTTTAGCCAAACAACAACACACAAAGAAAATTAATGGCTATGAATAACAAAGGAAAACACGCACGAGTGTTGCACGCATGTGTGCCTGACGTGTATACGCAGAAATGGTGTGTGCATTTTGCATGTGTGTTGGTCGCTTATCTCTGAGCTACAGTGTAGTTGTAGGAATAAGAAAATACAATTCAGCGGCAATGAACACAGTGTGATATTTTCAAACAACGTCTTGTAACCAGAGTGCTTTCCCCCCACAGATACAAGGCACTTTTATACCCCTTACCGAGCAATATTACTTATAGCCAGAACTTAAACATATAAGCAGCTTGTATATTTTTAGAAAAGCAGCCACACAAGAAAGACGGGTAAGTCTATACAACACACCATTCTAAATGGTGAAAACATTTACAATTGAAACTAACCAATCAAAAAATAGGACAGATCCCGACGAGGTCCGCATGCCTAATTCTTTGTTAAAAGAGTGGTTTCTGATTGGTTGAAAGTCCTAAGGTGGCTCCGGTTGAAGACGTCACACTATAATAATAATTCTTTTAAGACTCATTATGGTACAGTACATTTGTACATTTTAACTAAGTTTGAAAAAATTTTGCATACCTAACTTTCCATCATTTGGGCACATCTCTGCCCAGGAATGGAACACGTTGATCATTTTCTTTTCAGCCAGTACGGCATTGAAAAGGAATACAATCAATGTAATTTCATGGTATCCACCAGGAACACTGAAGTACTCTGGAAGCAAGGAGATGTCAATTGCAAACTCAAAGTTTGGACGATCTCTTTGAAACTCATTGACTGCTTTGATGTTGTTGGTCTTCATTAATCCAGCAATTTGGTTCATCTTTGACATGAAGTGCTCGTAAAATCTGCCCTTGGCTTCAGTGTAAGAGTCACAGAACATGTCATCGTTTTTAATGCTTTCAGCATACTTTCTTAAAAGTGAATGAATGACATACATCAACTGCTTGGCATCTTTTTCAGCTACCTGAATAATTCCATTAGTTACCAGTCCTTCAAGCTGTGCCACTACTTCTGACGTGCTAACATCAAGAATTTTGGCTGCTGTAGAAGCAGTGAAGGGCCCATGAAACAGGGATACTGATACGGCTGAAACCCTCAAAATGTCAGATGGTAGGGTATAAAACATTTCTCTGATCAGTGATGATTGTTCTTTATCGATGCCTTCTTCTTCTGAATTGAAAGGTTTTTCTTCCATATCCTCTTCACCTTTTGATTTCACTGGTATTTCAGCTTCCCCTTGAGAGCTCTTTTCTATCACATCAATCAGATCACTGGGTGATTTTCTTTTTTGTTTCAAAATTGCAGCTGTTCCCACCAGTAGCAATGGGTTTCCTTTGCAGATCTCAAGAAGTCTCTTTTTCTGCTGTGCATCAACATCAGATAAAAAAATTTCCTCTAACAAAGAGTTTTTAAGAAACTGCAATTCATAATTGGTAACCTTTGAATCTCTCAACTGAGTCCTTGAGGTCAGAAGCAAATGTACTGTTACAGCCTTGCTTTCATATCGTGAAAGCTCCCCCAAAAAATCTAGAAGGTGAGGTTCTAAGTTTACATGTAAGTCCTTAACCTTCTTTTGCTTTCCTTTAGTGGAATCCTCGAAATTGTCAAGAACCAAAAGAATGGAGTGATCTTTGTTCTCCTTTTCAATATGACCAAAAATTCTTTTAACAATAGAGTTCCTGGCTCTAGAATCATCTGGGGTTGTTAGGTCAAGGGAATCCATAAAGTCGGGACGGACTTTCCTCGTGTCTTTAGGTTTTCTCACGTTAACAATATCCTGTTCGTGGTCCACACCAGCCGAGAAACCGTTTTCAGGGGAATCCAAAATGATGTGTTCTGTATCGAAAAATACAGGTAATCCAAGGGTGGTCATGATATTGAGACAAACTGCTCTCATGTTTTCAGCTTCTTTTAAGTCCACAACATATGTCTGTCCTCCCCATTTTCCACAAATCTCCTTCGCAACGGTTGACTTCCCTACTCCGTACAAATTGACAATAGGCTTTTGTCTGTTTTCAAGTATTTCCATAATTTTCGTGATTTCATCACTTCTTTCTCCCAATATCTTCTCCAGCTCAGACTGCGGTGGGCGGAAGGTCTCGAAGTCTTCGATTCTTTGGTTAATATCATTTTCATTGCTTGATTTTGTAGCGATAAACTCCTTGATCAGCGTCAGTTTCGTATCCGTGACATAACCGAACTCATATGAACGACCCAAGCATGACATCAAATCTTGCTTTCCCAGCGATTTGAATTGCTCTCCGTAAATCCTCTTCACAGACTGCACGACATCCTCTGATTCAGCAGGAGAAAACTTCAAGGATATGTCCCTAAAAAGTTGATGTATCTCAGATAAGCTTTCCACCGATTCCACCACACTGGACGCCATCTTGGTAGGTACTTCATACATGATTCCTATAGTGTACCTATAGTGCTTGACGGAACAACCCGGAAGTAAACCGGAAGTAGAGTGGAAGTTGATTGAAGTGGCCGTTGAAAGCAAAACCGTTTTTGAACGACGCACTTCAACCGTAAATGAGCCATTTCCCTTTTAATATGCCTTGACGCTACCAAATTTGTTTTGCTGAGTTTAAGTTTCTTTACTCTTATACAGAAGATCTGCCCGACAGTTTGGGCAAAATCGCTGCCCAAGAATGCAAAAAGTCCAGTTCCGGTTGGCTTACATCACTCAAATGCGCCCTTTTTTAAGCTCCCTAGTATCGGGAAAGGGGTTCTTTGTATGGAGACGCCATGCTGGAGCTCATTCGGATGAGCTCCAAGATGGCGGACGGAAACCAACAAAAACATCTGTTACTGAGTTTTGTTACAAAAGCGTGAATTTACTCCTAGAGGAACTCATAAACATTAAAGTGACACTTTTTCTAATACTTCAACTGTTTAAATAGCAATATTCCTCGAAAAAAGTCACTTTTTTAACGTAAATGACAGCTCTCTTGGCCGTCATGTAAATGGTGCGTCACGCAAAAGCTTAGAAATTCAAGCGCACACTATTACAAAACCAAGAACCCTTTTGAACATAATGAAGTTGCTGAAAATCAAAAATTAATGACAGGAAATTATTCGCGCGCACACATGGGAGGAGGAGGACTAAGTACAATCATAAATGAAAGTCGAACGGTGCGCCACCGCGAGCATTTTTCATTCTCATGCAAATTTTCGACCAATACTGGGGTATAGGTGAGCCGCTGAGGGTTTGAAACCCTGACTCTGTTTTAGACAAAGAAAAAAAAATCCTAAATATATACCCTGTTTAAGACAACACCCTCAATTTTATTACCCTGTTTAGGACAAAGGAGAAAATGCACTCCGCCTTGTTTTAAAGCCATTTAATGGCAATTGCAATAGAGCAAATTCACGTTAAACCCTTTTGTATACTTAAAGTACAAACAAAATTTATCTTGCGAATCAAATCAATGGTGCAAGCAACACCCTGTAATTATCTACCCTGTCCAGAACAGAGAGGTAAAAAACTATACCCTGTGCAGCGGCACATCCCAGTATAGGCCATATAAGGGAGTACCCCCGAGGGTGTATGGACTGGCGGATTAATATAATTTCCTATCATGCCTGTTAGAGTTTGTTAGATTGAACACAACTGGATGATAACTAATAATAAATACTTTATTAAGAATGGGAAATATATGAGACCTATCAGGGTTAAAATTAATACACTGGTCTAAACGAGATGTCCGCCCTGTACATGTTCGTTTTTTTTTTTAGCTATACGGCTACGAGGGCGAACCGAACAGGATTGACTGGATACTTGACGCACTTAAATAAAATTACCGCTAATATGTCTGTAACACTCAGACACACACAATTCTTAACATCATTCTCAGCCTCATTCAATAATTGTTAAATAATAAGAACCTACAAAAATAGTGTTAACAAAAAAAAATTTAAAATTCTCCGAATTAAGAAACGAAATAAAATAAGTTCAAAATAATACATTCTAGGAATAAAATAGTTATCGAGTGGAAAAATAAATAGTAAACTAAGTTCATTCAATAGTTCTATAAATAAATATTAACGAACAATAAACATGTATTAAAATGCAAAATTTCCATGAATTGCATTATAAGTATAAATAGACCTATGAAAAAATTTAGGAATGGCATGGACTTCATACCAAGAGTCACATTATGGCTCTTGCTTCATACTGATAGCAAGTGCATTAAAAACTGAACTGATGCATCATAAAATAGATGTGGCAATGTCATAATGTACACCAGTGATTAGTCCTTCCCCAATCCCTGACGTTTTATCAAAACATATCTACCAAAGAAATAAACTATGCCTAATATAAACGTATCCCAAAACAGTTATTTACTATCTTTATGCACAATAAAATCATTACCATTAAAACTCAGAGATTCCTATTTTTCTTTTTTAAATTGTTGAATCGCATTCTTTTTGCAAATCAGAAACGTTTTCGCTTTGGCACTGTTGAATCACCAATCTGCACTTTCTGTCAAACTGACATTGAATCCATCGAGCATTTACTTTTCTCCTGAGTTTCGGAATCACTTCCTGTCCTGGCTTAGTGGGATAATAATAATGATAATAATAATAATAATAATAATAAAAATTTTTGCTTCTAGGTAAGTTTAATATTTACTCTTCGAAATGTCAGAGAGGTATGCCTTTCCTTCAGGCTTTCATTGCTAGGACAAGGCGTATGACTCCATACAGCGAGGAAAATGGACAAACTTAACAAGCAACTTAAAATGTGGGAGAAGTTAATCAGTGCCATTTCTAATAAGTGATGTTGTAGGAATCGATTGTTATTAATTTAATTTGTGCGTTGCTTTTTTTCTGCATCAGTTTAGGTGCATCTAAGTGGGACTGTTTGCTTTTATCTATAACAGCTCCTTTGTTTTTTCTTTTTCCATTTTTCCTAAGAGGATGGTATATGCTTGATACTGACAGAAAGTACATTAAAAACTGGCGAATCATGAAAATAGTAAAAAAAATAAAATCTCGGGCAAAATCTAAATGACATTTAGGAAGTGTAACATCAGTTTTTGTTGATCTTGTGCTTCTAGCATGTTGGTAAAGAGGCTGGTAATTTAAAAAGTAGTGGAATGCTTCCGGGGATTTCTCCAGCCTTATTGACAAACTGCGGGCAGTGTTAGCATTGTTGTATTCAACAGTCTTTCATTTTTAAACGGATAAGAAACGACGAAACACACCACTAAAGTTTTTAGACCCAGAGTGAATTAAAAAAGAAGCTCGCATTTTTTTTACAAGCTTCTCACATTCTGTCTCCCACTTGTACTTTTTGTCGTAGGCCTCTCGGAGAGAGCTTGCTTCCTTTAGCCGGATTTCCCTTGGCGTTTGCCTAACGCGACTAATAGCTTTGCCCCATTCTTCGGCATTGTCAGAATCAACCAAAAATGCCCTTCCAAAAGGAATAGTTTGAATAGCTTTTCCGAGTCCCGAATTTTCGCTCACCAAAATCGGAAGTCCAGCGGAAAGTGCTTCAAGAGCGGTGAGGCCAAAGCCTTCCGTTCGAGACGGCATAACAGCGAGATCCGCCTCGAAAAAGAAAAGCTTAAGTGTGTCGCGACTCTTAACAAAGCCCTGCACAATTAGCTGAGAAGAAGGAATGCCACATTTCAAAAATTCGTCTGTTACCTCTTTTTCTTTCCCATTTGGCGCCCCGACAAATTTTAGACGGTAGGTTTTGTCCTTTAAGCCTGCTATAGCTTTAGCAGCTATATCGTAACCCTTTAGTTTAAAATCTTTCGAGTCACCCCGACCAAACACTAAGATGCGGAACTCTTCTCTCTCCTGACTGGCTTGCTTCGACTCTGCGAACTCCGAAAAAATTCCAGGTGTGATATCCATCACATCTTCATCTCTGCCGTACAACCGAAGTTTGGCTGAGACAGCTTCCTTTAGCTTTGGTCCAACGGCCACGACCAAATCAGCTTCCTTACACAAATCTATTTCAGTTCGTTGTTTTTCCTCGCCTTCAGGAATCGCTGTTTCGCCTTCCTTAAACATTGCAAGCTCTTCACTGGCAGTGTGTACCATATGAACTCGTTTGCACCTGCGCTGTTCTGCTATGACCTGGGCTGGTACTCCGAGCTTCTGACCATGGCCTATAACGACGTCAATATTGAGATCATCAGAAGGAAAACACAATTTCATGATGCGATCAGACGTGGCCTTCACGTCTGGTGTGGCAAGACGCACATTAAATTCATGAGCTTCCCGCTTCTCTTTTTCATCGTAACGTAGCAGTAGAACGTCTACCTCTACATCAGGCTGACGTGCCAGGTGCTTTGCTAGTTCTCTGTTCAGCGTAGACAAACCGCCCTTTGAGGATCCCCATTCGTCTCCCAAAAGAGTCACTCTTAAAGGTCTTCTATCAAAAGAAATTGACGCTCTGTCAATTGTGCTGACCTACAGAAAGACAAAAGAAGTACTGCATTAAGATTGGCAAATTTAAACGTAAAAAGAGTAGGAACGATTAACATCATATGAACTTAATTTGCCTGGACAAAATATAATTTTAGTTAATGGTTTTGCACTGTCTATCGGAACCTCATCCCTATAAAAGTGGCGTGGCACACAGCGGCTGCAAAGACAACAAGCTAATATATTAAGTAAGAGAACTGGAAAAATTCGTTGCTTTTAATCTTTATGCTTTACAGTATTAGGAAGGAGGACCAGGAATATGAGACTTTAAAGGGCAAACAAGGAAAACTGGAAGAAAGAGGGAACTGCTACCCAGATAAGCTAATTCCTTTCCCACGCGGAATATCATTTGCAAAAATATTCGTTTCTACTTTCCGAACTCTGCTCCAAATTAAAAATTTTTCCCACCGTTGATTTCGCAATACGTGGTCAATTCAAGGAAGCATTAGTTATTATAAGCATATACATTTCGCTTAGTTTTGAAATAGAATTACTGCGCTTCTAAACAAGAGTAGTTTTTGTGTGTGCGCGACGTCCACCAAATCAGTGCAATGGCCAAGTGCCTTTATACTGTAGGCAACGAGGTGATGGGTTTTGTACTTCAGATGTACAGTGGCAATTTTCGTATGGCTTACGGTACAAACTGATCGTTTCGAAACAACCAATCCTGAAATTTTGGATAATATTGATAGCCCTGCACAACATTCACAGCCTTTTTGCTACAAAGATTTTAACAAAGTTCTTATTTTTTCGCGGCTGCTGTTTGAAATAAAATTCTATAAGATCAAATTATATTTTACAATTTACAGGAGCCCGAATCTGTTCAAATTCCTAAGCCCCAAATGACTAGTACAACTTACCGTATGATCAGTGCTCTGAGTGGGAATTTTTAAGAGCAATTTACACAACGGAGTTCTCCCTGTTTGTTCTAAGGTCCTACAAAATTCTACTTGTGCTGGGTCTTTGTTATTAAACAGAAGAACTCGTAAGTCTTTCTTAAACGGTTGTTCCTCTCTTAACCTGCATAAATTGAAAAGAATATACATTCAACTCTCTCTAAGACGGACACCTTTGGGACCGGCACTAAGTGTCCGTCTTAGAGAGGTGTCAGTCTTGTAGCGAGTCAAATAAATGGAGTGAAGAAAGGCAGGGACCAACTCTAAGTGTCCGTTTTACAGAGGTGTCCGTCTTATAGAGGTGTCCGTTAACAGAGAGTCTACTGTACCCATGAAGTGATACCACAAAGCCAAAGATTCTTAACCGGAGTGAATTTAACAAAAAAGACCGGGTGGGGGTACTTGACCAATATTTGGGTATAGGTGAGTCACTGAGAGTTTGAAACCCTGACCCTGGTTAGGAAAAAAAATTGCTAAAATACATACCCTGCAGCAGGACAACACCCTCAATTTTATTACCCCAACAAAGGAAAAAATGCGCGCCAGAACGAAAATTCATCTAGCAAATTAAATCAATCTTGCAGGTAAAACGAAATAATACACCCTTTGGGACAAGAAGGTCAATAACCATACCCTGTTTAGCGGCACATCCCCGACTAGGCCATAAGAGGGAGTACCCCCCCCCACCTCCGGAAAAAAAAGCCTCATACAATACATCTTCATGTTTTCTTCGAACCCCACTTTACGGACACCCGCTTAATACAGACACCTCATTATTACGGACAGTTTGCTTTGTCCCTGGGGAAAGAAATCCTTTACATTTTCTCTACATTCAACCCATTTAATGCGGACAACGGACACTTGTTTCTTGCCTAATCAACAGACTCTCACAGAAGGTTAACCTCGCTAATGCTGACAGTTCATGTGCTGCAATAAACCTTTCCTTTCAAAAGGTTAACCTTCCGTTGACAGCAAGTCGATGTTCCCAGGGCTACAGTTCCCCGGATTGGATGAATTTAAGACGACAATTTTAGGTTTTTTTGGCATCCAACAAGATATGCAGAGAACGGTTTTTGATTAAGTAATGTATAAATGAGCGACTTTTAAGTGCTTCCCTTAACATAGTCCGCGGAATGACGGCTTTGTGAAAGTTAGGAGATGTTTAAAAATTTGATTTGTGTTTTATGTGTTGCACGCAATGTGGTTTTTATATAGACTTACATGAGATAAAGATCCTTCATATCTTCCTCACTAAATGGGCTTATTCCCTCTGATACATGTACGAATGCTCTGTCATGCCCAGGAATCATGTCTATGTCTGAACTTCCGTAAATAGGCGTTATTTCTTTTTCTTCAAGATCGCCTATCACTTTTCCTGTTAGGTGAGAAGGGCAGCAAATAAGGCACAAAATGTCTGGAAAATCCTGACGAAAGTAAGCGACGAAGTCTGCTTGTTTGGGCTGGTAAAAAATTCGAAGTGTCAGTTCAGCAATGCTGGAGTATGCTTTTCTCAGAACCAGAAAAGGGAAATACCTAAAATAATAATAAAAAAGGTTAGTGGCACTGTGTTGATAAGGATTCTTGAAATGACAGAAGAGAATGCCGCGCCCCAGTCGCCAACCGCTATAATAGGGAGCTCAGTTAAGCAACGAAGACGGCGAGAGTAACGAGAAAGTCAAAAATAAGCACTGAAGAGGTTTGAATTAGCAAAACAAAAGCTTTGCGCGTGCATAACGCTTTTTTTGGACAATTCTTTGCCGTTACTGCCTAATTTCACGTTTTGTGGAGGACGTGAACACAACACAACGACTTCCTTTCCTTGAACTTTCATACAGCCGTCTTTTAGAATTTAACGAATTTTAACGAGACGTTTTCGTAGCCGTCACCGTCGTATAATATAATATACCTACGTAATATAGGTCCAGTCAATGTTGAAAAACTGAGCCACGTAGCATAAGGTTCCTGTGCATGACGGAAAGACTTGGAACTATATTCTCGAGTAAAAGTGTTTAGTAGCCACCACAGAAAAACAAAAAAAAAGCATGGCAGTTTAAACATTTTCTCTCAGGTCACTTACATACTTTAAAGCGAATTAAAACCATCGAGTTTATCAAAGGAACGCAAACAATTTATTTTAATGCCTTTAAATTTTCTCTTCTGGCAAAGTAATAATTCGTAAATTCAATGACAGGGATGATAGATTAAAATGCCTACAGTGAGTTATTTACTGAAGTAGTCCAACAAACCATTTATCTACCTTCTTCCTTAGTCTTACCATGAGAATCGCTCCACGTAGATGTTTACGAAATCTCCATCAAAACTTGGAGGTTTTACAAGATCATCAGTGACATCAATCCATTCTTTCTGTTCATCATCAGAATTGCGGAACAATACTCTGACGCGACAAGTTGTGGGTTCTTGATTAAAGGCTTGTTGCCCTCGAAGACAAATTGGTAATTGAATGATGACAGGTTTCAAGAACTGAACAGCTTCAAAGCAGTTGACTCGCAGTACAGGACCAAGAAATACATCTTCCCTTACAAATTCTTTATTGGGAACTTCTTGTACCTGTACCGTTAGAAACAATAATCACTAGCTGTAAATTTAACTAATTTTTTTTCAAAGCCCAGAATTGACGTGGGACTAAGACGACCGAACAACTCAAGCGACAAAGATCTCACCAAACGAGCATTAATCGGCCAGTCAGTTAGCTCATCGAGCCGCCAGACCCTAGGTTTTCCTCCTCAAGAAGTCAGTTAACTTCTAAAATTTGTCGCTAGTTTGGCCCTCATATTCATGCTTCAGCACAGCTTTGCAACTCCGCTACAGTAAAACGGAAGTACAAGATGAAACGAACCTTTAACTCCAAAGGACATTTCGCGTTAGAAGCAACAGCATTCTCAGGGATTGTAACTGTCACGCCTGGATAGTCAGGATGGCTGAATGAACCGCCTTTGGATGTGATGGTGTAAGTTGGAGAAGCCTTGAGACGACAAACTACGGTGTACGTTGAGCACTCAGTTATGTCAGCCTGGGCAAGCGGAAAATATACGCTCGGTATTTCTATGTGAGAAGGATAAACATCCTCGATCTCTGTAATAAGAATCAGATACTAATTAAAATACAACTTTGGTGTCTCCCCATCTCCTCCCCCCCGCCTCTCTCTCTCTTCCCGCTCAGGAAACTAATTAGACCTTCAGGTTGAAAGAGGAAATCCACAATACTAAATCCCTATCTCTCAAAGGGAAAAGGGCCAATTTATGCGACACAGCATTGTAGATGCGTAGACCTCATCGATCTCACTAAAATAAGGTCTGTGAAAGATAAATCAATGATCGACATAACAATCTGCTACAGTTTCCCTTAAGAAAAATCGTGCAAGGTTCGAGTTTTCGAGAGATAGGAAAAATGAAGGAAAAATGGGAAATTAGTGCGTCTTTCTTTCTCGCAATGTGCTTTTTTTTTCTTTTCCGCTTATGTTTATTAGCGCAGTGTGTCTGTTGATGAATGCGAAGGAGGAAACTGACTTCAAGTTACCGAGAGGTTAAAAGTAGCAAGAGTTCGAGTTATTCAGAAAAAATTACAGCGAGAAGTATGGAGTCAATCCAGGGAATTCTTCACTTTTGGGTTCGAGTTAGCACGAGTTTCGAGTTACCGGTTCTAGTTTCAGCTAGTCAACTGTATATGGAATAATTTTCTACACCTTGTCGACACCGCACGTTCCTGGTTCCATCCAGATCTTCCCATTCATTATTCTCCTTGTCAATCAGCCTTTTTATCACCAGCTCATAGCCAAGTAGGTCCGGCGCACTGTGAGATAGCGACAACTTTACCTTGGTGTTAAATTTCTGACCTTGGCCACTGATAGAAGATAGTTCAATAACATTACTAGTAATGGCCTCATGCTCCTGCAAAGGGGGTGAACAGGCACTGTATTTCCACCTGTGGACCACTAATGGCGTAGGCTCAGACACAGCATCGGGAAGAAACATCACGAGAACACCCTCTTGTTTAACGGCCCATGGCCAGTTAGTACCTTCACTTGATACTGTTCCTCTGCAATCAATTAGAGTGTCAGTAGTTGGTTGGTTTCAATACGTCGTCTATTAGAAAAAAAACTGAATGGACAGGACACTAAATAGTGACCGGGGCCCATGTACCTTATAGTCTAGATTACGACGTTTAGAGACTTCATGACACAGTCTAACATCCACTAACGGTCACTTTTTTGTTCCGGTGGACAGTACCTACAGTACATACCTTGTTTAAACCTCCCTATAACGGCAATGGCCACTAAAGCCTGTCTCCAACTGCCAAGATAATCTCTCGACAAAGTCCAGTTTTTTCAGCGACTGATAAAAAAGTCCAGAATGATTATGAAATTTGATCCCTATGGCGCGTTGCATGATTAATCGCGGCGATTGTATTTTGATTGTGTTCCATTTTTACTGCTGCAGTAAGCATAAATATTAATGGTCTACGATACTTTTAGCAAATGTTGGGAACCTTGTCGATTGGTTGTCGCGTTAAAATTTTGATTCAAAACATTATTGAAGTTTTTTGTGTATTCTATCTCTGTATATTATATATGATTGGATTACCGTTATGGGATAAAGTACGCAGGAACGTAGCACAATACTGTCTAAAATAAATTTTTCATCCCATAACGGCCACCTCTCCACAACTGCCACGTTCTTCTGTCCCCAAGGTGGCCGTTGTGGGAGTTTCGACTGCACCTGCTAGCGGCTGGTGAGTGTGCGTCCTCTTTTCTTTCTTTCTTTCTTTACCTTTTTTTCTCATAACGACAATGAAGGCCATTTTTAAGGGAGGCAGTGTGACCGTGCGGTTAGTAATCATGTTCAATTCTCTCACCTTGATATGAAGGGAAAAATACGTTTAAATAATTATTGTCGACTCGAAGAATAAATTGTTGAGTACAAAAATGATACTTACTCGAATACAGCTACATAACCACCTTCTACTTCAGTGTCGCCCTCAGACCCAACTTCAACCTCTTCTTCAGACACTACCTCCAAAACTTCCCCTGGCACTTCTGTGGCCACTGCCTCAGATTCTTCTACCTGAGTGGCTCCTGAAGATATCGCTTCAATGTCTTCATCAGCTTCAAATTCCTCTTCCTCTTCACTACCACTCTTAGGGGTTTGTTCGGGTGAAGGTTTTTTTTCTGCTCTAAGGACTTGCGGGGTCAACGCTTGAATGACTAGGATAAAGAAAGGCCTTAACTATGGGAAATAATTATAATTAATAAAATTATGGGAGTACCATTAAATACCTGGTTCAGATATAAACAAAAATCGTCTACGAATATCAAAACGAAAAGATCAGCTGAGCTTAATTAAACAGTAACACGACGACAACTACATAACGAACCTCAAAAAAGAACAACATTTACAGGTTAAGCAAGCAAGACAACTTCTCTGATACAGACCATTTTTGCCCATGTCTCTTGTATTTTTTTTAAAGGAAAAATATGACAAACGCTACCTTTTTGAATTAGCCCGGGACCTGCTTCCTTTTCCTTCTTCAAAACCTAGCAAAAGTACGTCAAGCAAAACAGATAAATATCGAGTTATGAAGCATACGGCCTTATAACAACATGACAGACTTATTTCAAATAGCAAACGGGCGCTTGACTTTTGTTGTCGCTTTCACCACTTTCTAAGCTGAATGTTTCTGACCTCCTTTTTGTCAGAAGTGTCACAATGCAATTTTTTCAGAAACTTTCCAATTTTGCCTTTCAATATCCTACCAGAACAATGATGGTGTTACAATAGGTCTCGAGGTACCTCTCTATCAAAGAAAAAGTCAAGTGGGGATGTTCATCTCGACGGCCTCCAAGACCTACGGCCAAGTACAAAACATATATGATTTATTCTAAACAAAAATGGGGTAAAACCTTAACACTGGATCGGCAAGAGGTGCAAGTTCATCGAGAAAACACTAATACTTGTTGCATTACTAAACATTCTTACCTGTAAGGCATCGCGGTATTCATTCTTTCTTTTACGATCTCCAATCCACGTGGCCACCTCTTTCAGTTCATTCAGCAATCTTTTTATCTCAACATTCTTCATCTCACTGCGCCGAATTTCTAACAATCTATCACCAAAGCTCAAAGCTTCTTTTCCGTATCTCTTACAAAGATCTTTCATTTCAAGTTCTTGGCATAGCTGTAGTATTCCGTTGATTATTCTCCAACTCGTCAACAACTTTTCTCTTGGCTCCTCTTTGTCTTTTCCTTCTTCCCACTGCCTTTGCCAGGTTGTCAAGAGGTTTTCTCGAAAACCTTTAATACTCCCTTTCTCTCCGAAGTCTTCATACAAATTTTCTACGGCTTTCCTCAGCGTTGATTTGTCCTGTGTCTTCGCGCCAACAAAGTCAGACCTGAGAAGGACTTTCTTAAACAGTTTCATCTTCCCCTGTTTGTGCTTACGAAGTTTTTCATGCTCATCGTGTCGACTAGAGAATTCAATTAACTTGTCCAAGAAGGCAGTTCTCTCTCTCAGCAGTTCATTAAGCACTTTGTTGTCTGTTGCCCCGTCAAATTCATTGTTAAAGCTTTGCTCAGTAATTCCTTGCATTCCATCATAGAACCAAAGAGCTTCTTTTTCGTATTTGTCTGTGAGAGCTTTTTCTTTCTTATCTGTCATTCCAAACTTACTGGTTCTTTTCTTCAGTAGAAATAGTATGGCGTCAATAATCTCCTTATTGTAAGGAGTAAAGTTAAATTGTGGAGAAGCTTTCTCTTTCTCTTTGTCTTTCTCTTCTTTCCAGAAACGCTCACAAAACGCCAAAGCGTCTTGCCTAAACTCTTCTTTTTCTTTTTCGGCGCCTTTCTTCTCTAAGAATTCATGCATATCAAAGACGTCTTTAATAATAAGCCTCCAAACCGCACTGTGGTTCCCAGCACCCAATAATTTCTCCATTTCCCAAGCTTCTAAGAAAAAGTCCAAGGCTTTGTCATAAGCCTTTAAGTTTGCTTGAATAAGTCCCTGTTGAAAAATGCTCCGCACGGTATCCGGGTGATTTCCAAGAATTTTAAGTCTGATTTTAACCGCCTTCTTTGCCTCCTCTCCGGCTTCTTTGTACTTTTCTTGGCGAACGTAAACATTGGCGAGATTTCTACGAAACAGTGCTTCATCTTCATATCCCAAACATTTGAGCTTTTCTAAAAGTTCGAGAGCATCTTTGTAGCATTTCACTGCCTCTTCATACTCTCCTTTGTGCTCATGAACTGTGCCAATCTGATTCTTGTAAACTGGCATGTCGTAATGATAATCAGAGCCGGATAATTCTTCTCGCATTTTCAGTGCCTTGCTGTAAAACTCGAGGGCTTTCTCCGGTCTGTCAAGTCCGTAATAACAATTCCCTAGAGCGTTGTAACACCTGGCAACATTGGTGTCAAGTTTTAACGGACCCTCGGTGAGGTCTAAGGAGGACTCTAAGCATTCAATCGCTTTGTGGTAGTCTCTGTTTTGGTAATAGATTTCTCCCTCAAAATACAAGTAGAGCCCTTGGGTCAGCTTGAAAGATTCGGTAGATTTGTCATCAACTTGTTTTAATGACGTGGATGCCTTCGCCAATACTTCAAAGGCTTTATGAGCACCCTGACCTTCGGAGACCAGCCTTGCTTCCCAACATCGTAACTGAGAGCGAAATAAAGAACCTGCAAAAAGAGGGCACTTTACATTTGCAACAATTGTAAACTTTCACACGCTGAGTCTATTTGATTCTCTTTGTAAATATACCTATAGTTGTCAGAGTGCTAGAAAAAATGGCAGTGTTAATTTGAAGGCTGTGTTGCACTGTGGTGATAGCAGCAGGGACAGTAGCAGTAGCAGTGCAAGTGATTGTGGCAGTGGTGGTAATACTAAGAGTGCTACATGTAATTCATAGTGGTGGCAAAAGTAGTAGTGGTGATGGCTGTGGTACTCTGGTGCAATAGTGGCAGTGGCAGTGGTTATGGTGCTGCTGCTGGTGGTGGTGGTGGTAGTAGTAGTAGTAGTAGTATTGGTGATGGTACATGTACTGGTAATGGTGGTGGTGGTAGCAACAGTTGTAGTAATAGTAGTAAAGGAAGTAGTAGTTTTGGTAGTAGTGGTCATGGTAATGGTAGAGGTGGCGGTGGTGGTAGAAGTAGTGGTTGTTGTATTGGTAGTGGTGGTGGTAGCAGTAGTGGTGGTTGTGAAATTGGTAGCAGTGGTGGTGGTGGTAGTGGAGCTAGTAGTGGTGGTGGAAGTGGAAGTAGTAGTGGTAGTGGTAGTGGTAGTGGTATAGTGGTAGTAATAGAATGCTTCATTTGTATGACCATTACATTTTACAGTATAACAAAAGCTAATGTTGATTTCTAAAATTAATTTCAAAGCAAGTGGTCGTGGTGGAGGTGGTGGTGGCGGTAGTGGTAGTCACTGTTCTCCTTATGAGGTGGTAAACAGTAAAAATTTACTATCTGAAGCAACAGTTCTAACCATCTGCAACTGCTTGAAGGTTTAGTAGATTTTACAAAACAAAGGTTATGATCCGATCACATTCTCACAAGAAAAATCAATAAATATATATGGAAAAGTAATAAAGTACATGTATATATACACACCTTTTCTTTTTATCATGGGCCATACATTTAGAAAGAGATCATTGAAGACAGAGTAAAATTATTGGAATCAAATGCATGTTTTAAATTGTTATCTAAAGATAACAATGGCTGATTTGCATAAAATAGGTCTTAAAATGAGGGAATGACATTACAGACTGAACTTAGCTCCTAAATTTCCCAGCAAGGGGGGCCATGTCCCTCATTCCACTACCCCCCTACCCACCAGCAAAGTGGGCCTCTGGTGCATATTTTTTGCTTTACTGGCCATGGATGGTCCCTTACTTGCTCAGCTAAAATTTAGGGAAAATTCTGGGTAGTGGTAGTGGTGGTGGAAGTAGTATTGGTAAAAGTGTGGTTATGGCAGTAGTACTTGTGGTGTTAGCATGCATTGGAAAAGTCCACTTTGTTTAAATAAATGGGTGGCAACAGCATTTGCTTCAATGAAAGAATTCTGAAATTTTGTAGTGCAGTATCTGGGATGAAAATAAATAGCTAGAAACCAATTTGACACCTGGGTAAAAAGTCATGCAGAGATTTTGGTCATTTCCTTGTAACAAAATACTGAAAAGAAAAAACATACCTAAGTTCCCATCATCTTTGCACATCTCTGCCCAGGAATTGAACAGCTTAGTCTGCTTCTTTCCAGGCCACATGGCATTAAAAAGGGAAACAATCAATGCACATTCATGGTATCCACCCGGAACAGTAAAGTACTCTGGTAACAAGGCAAGGTCAATTGCAAACTCAAAGTTTGGACGATCTCTTTTAAACTCATTGAATGCTCTGATGTAGCTCGCCTCTATTAATCCAGCAATTCGTTTCATCTTTGACATAAAGTGCTCATAAAATCGACCCTTTGCTTCAGTGTAGGATTCATAGAACATGGCATCATTTTGAATGCTGTCTGCATACTTTCTTAAAAGTGGATGAATGTCATACATCAACTGCTTGGCATCTTCGTCAACTACGTGAATAATTTCATTGGTTACTAGTCCTTCAAGCTGTGCCACTGCTTCTGACATGCTAACACCAAGAATTTTGGCAGCAGTGGAAGCAGTGAAGGGCCCATGAAACAAGGATACTGATACAGCAGAAACCTTCAAAATGTCAGATGGCAGGGTATCAAACATTTCTCTTATCACTGACATTTGCTCATCATCGATGCCTTCTTCTTCAGAATTAAAAGGTTTTTCTCCTGTACCCTCTTCATATTTTGATTTCACAGGAACTCCAGCTTCCTCTTTAGAGTTCATTTCTATCCCATCAATCAGATCACTGGGAGATTTTCTCCTTTGTTTCAAAATTGCAGATATTCCTTTCAACAGCAATGGGACTCCTTTGCAGATGTCAAGAAGCTGTTTCTTCTGCTGTGCCTCAACATGAAATGTTTCCGTAGGTAGCAAGATTTTCTCTGAAAAATTATTTGTAAGAGGTTGCAACTTAAAATCAGACACCTTCTCTGAATCATTCAGCTGAGTCCTTGAAGTCAGAAGCACATTTAATGAACCTTTCTCGTCATCAACCTTTGACAGCTTTCCCAGGAAGTATAAAAACTGTGTTTTTACGTTCTTGCCCTCCTTTCCCTTTCCTTCAGTGAAATGATCCACATTGTCGAGAAGTAAAAGAATAGGAGGACCTTTGCTTCTCACTTTCAACAGGCCATGAATTCTTCCAACAACAGTACCCATATCTAAACGAACGTCTTGGATGTTTAGGTCAAGTATACCCATGATGTTCAGATAAACCGCCGTCATATCTTTAGCTTCTCTTAAATCAAAGACATACTTCTCACCAGCCCATTTATCACAAATGTTCCTAGCAAGAGTTGTCTTTCCCACTCCAGCGGATCCATACAAATTAACAACAAAAGGCTTCATTTTAAGTTTTTCCGTAATCTCCTTGAACTCCTCAATTCTTTCGTGCAATTCCTTTTGCGGCTCAGGCTGTGATGGGTGAGAGGTCTCAAAGTCTTCAACTCTTTTGTTAATGTCATGCTCATTGTTTGATCTTGTAGCAATGAACTCCTTGATTAGAGTCAGTTTTTTACTCGAGACATAACCGAACTTACACAAACGATCCAAACATGACAACAAATCTTGATTTCCCAGCGATTTAAATTGCTCTCCATAAATTCGTTTTGAAGACTTCACGACATCCTCAGATTCAGCTGGAGAAAACTTCGAGGATATGTCCCTAAAAAGTTGATTTAGTTCAGATGGGCTTTCCACCAAAGCGGACGCCATCTTTGATTGCACCGCTGGCCAAAAGAAAGCCGGAAGTACTTAGTCTTCCGCGGCTGGAATAGTCACGCGAACCTAACCTCTAGTCACGCACATTTTATATAGACCTTGGACAGGGTAAGTTTAACCTAGTTGTTTTGGGGACGGATGTCTGGAACCGGAATAAGCAAACCCCAAATTCCAGTCATCGTGTTAAACCATTCTCTGTTGCAAAACAAAGCAAGAAAGAAAAAAAAGGGAAAACGGTACACTGAACCGCAGGCAAACGACACGAAAGCTAGCAATCTCCTTCCCGTCTCCCCCCGCCCCCACTAAAAAAGGCGATAATGGCGATATAAAATAACAGTATCAGGGGTATAATTATTTTCATGGAAGAATTTAGAATACCGTAGCTCGATAGAAGAGGTTAGGACCTTAAATAGCCTGTCCCACCCATACCCTGACAGGATGGGGGGGGGGGGGGTCAAGGTCAGGTTCACCTACACTCCCTATAAAGTATATAAAGTCTGAAGATAGAGATTCAACTCTCTCGATGGGTATTTATGGGACAGGTACTTATGTGTGCGTCTTAGAGTGATGTCCTTACTTCGTGAGAGTCAACTGTAAGGAGTAAAGAAAGGCAGGGACCATTTCGATGGGTCCTTCTTTTAGCCAGGGCCCAGTTCCTGAAAGGCGAATTAGCGCTAATCCAGAATTAAAAATTCATTCCGTTTTTGTATTTTACCTTCCTGTGCATTGCTTAGAGTAACATTCTGTGTTCTCATTACTGTATCTCAGAGTAAAGGCTCAACAGTATTTTGTAAGCTCGAGTTTCATGTTCTTAGACACGAAAACCTTGCTTAAAATTTGGCTTAATCCTGGATTAAACTTAATCATCTTTCCAGGAAACGGGCCCTTCAGGTGTCTAGGAAAGATTTGATTGTATCGCAACATTAAAAACCCAACCATCCCAAGGAATTGCCTTTTTGTCTCCGAATAACAACCAGTGGAAAAACAACATGAAACAACAACAACATGAATCAAAGAAAAAAGTAAAAAAAAAAATATTTTGAGACATTTAGCCAAACCTGTTTCCCTGCCCATTGGTTTATTGACAATGACGACTTTATGGCAGATTACTGCAATCATAAAAATCCAAGAAGAGCCTCCTGAAAGATGTCAGAGGCAAAAACAAATCTTACTTTCCAAGTCCAAATTCTTCTCCCACTGTCCCATTCAAATTTTGTCTTAGTGGCGAAAATATATTGTGCCTGGAACTTTTCCAGTCTAAAAATAGGCAAATATCACCCTTTTTATCAAGGTATTTATTTTGAACGTGTATGGACTGGTAGAACAGTTTCCTATCATGCATTTTAGATTAAGTCAGAAGCATATGCTTCTGATTAAATATAATAAATACAGTACTTTATTTAACAAAAAACTTTGGTGTAAATAAGATGCCCCGTACATGTAGCTAAAAAGGAATCTGTATAAAAATTAAAGTATATACATAAAATAACAAAAAACCTGTACATATGTTAAAAATAAATATTAATATACTAAATAACATTTATAAAACTAATTCTGTACACCTATCAATTTGCCTGAGGTACTTAACAACTTATTAACACTATAGGAATTACATGAAGATAGAATACTAAACGTTTCTCAGTTTCTAGAGTGGAGTGTCTGTGTGTAGAATAATAATATTAAGAAATTTTTTCTTTTTTGTGAAGAGACATATTTACATTAAATATTAGAATAAGCGTGTGAGATATAGTAACTGAGTTTAAGAGCTTGTCTCACTGTAACTAATACCAGGCACAACTCACAGACCTGACTCAAAGTATACGAAAACAGAACTTTCATGACCTAAACCTCAAGAGGAGAGGGTGGAGTCTCTTATCCGACCTCTCTGTGTGTTCTGACTTATATTCAGGTATATGTTGATCTTCAATTTTATTCTTGGTTTAACTTTTTTTTTTTCTTTTGTTTCAAACTAATTATCATACATTACCGTACCGTAAAACGAAAGAAAAGAAAATTTAAACCAACGATAAAATTAAACCAAAAAATATATAACCGTACCCTTTACTTGGTATACACTAATATAAAAGAAAAAGATATTTAAACGATTAAAAGTAAGAAGTACATTACTGTCGATTCAGTGCAAAGAAATAAATAACAATCTAATCAGTCAGTAGCAACAAAATTGTTGTGCTAAATCTGTACGTTTCACGCGTATGTGACACAGCGCTTTGTTCAGAACACGGTAAGTAGCAGCTGAGCCCTCTCTTTGTTTCCAGGCCATCAACATGGCGTAGGCTTTCTCATCATGGCCGTTAAAGCCTTGCAACTCTGCTTCACTGAATGCTAGTCGACGCCCAAGCTTTTTCCAGTGGTCAGGGATTTGTTCTGACAAATCTTCTAGTTCATCGTCAGTTGGAATTCCTTTCTTCACTTCTCATGCAAAGAGTGAAAGAAAAAAAAAATTAAACGAATCGACCGAAATTCATTTAGTTGAGGTACTATATAACCATATTGCCCCAGATAACTCTTGACTAAGGAGGAATTAATAAATGTGCGTAAAGAAGCAGACGAGCTAGGAGACATGCATGAGAGAATAAGCCAATGGTTAAACCAAAAAAAATTATTTTTATGAATGCAAAAACGATAAATGATTAACTGTGGGTAAGTAGGTGCATGCGTAGGTGGTAAACAGATGGACGGACGGGCGGACGGACGGACAGACGGGATGAATGGATGGATGGGTGGATATAGATGGATGATGCAGGCAATCATCAATAAATGAGCAAGTAAAGGAGTAAAAAACAAATCAAATGAAAAAGACTGAGCGGACAGATAAACAAACGCATGATTTCTTCTCCTGTAGGTATCGGGTAGTGTTCGCGTTTGACCATCAACATCTGTATTAAAGGTATAAGAACAATTAGTTTTTACTTCGTTTCCTTTGGAATTTGTTGAATTTACATTCAACAATCGGTTATCTAACATATCTGTCCTCATCTGTCCTGGTGCTTGAACTCTGCTTCCTTCGGACTACTCTTGTCCATTCAGAAAGAAAAGCGGAAATGGAACGCATAAAGAAGAGAAAAAACTTACCATTTGACTGTCGGCAACGTTCCTCAAAGTCCTGAAAGGACATAATAAGTGATATTTTATAATTTATTTAACCATTCTGCAATTTTAACATTGCCCAGATAGGATTACCATTCTCTACTACTGTGGTAGTAAGACCTTTACCTATGTAACCTCCAAAAACATACAAAGCCGACGGATGCTGAGATATCGCGTATTAATTCACGGTGCAACACCTATAGACATTTTAACTTCGGACGACTTTGACACACAATAGGGCCTAACAAGCTTCACAGCAGAAGAAAGAACGCTATCTAGGCCGCAAAGCCTAAACCCCAATCCTCCTCAGGGGGGGGGGGTGAAGGTGGGCGGTTCAGGTTTCAGGTATACGAAAGGGGTACATTTTCTGTCAAATGGACAAACGATCTGGCGAGTTTAAAGAAGCAAAATGAGCTTGTAACTTCCTGCAGGCACGCGCGCAAATTTCTCCTTTATGTAAGAGTTTTATTCCTCTGAAAGGGGCCATGGCCCTGGAGTCACAAAGCTACCCTAAACTAAGGTGTGTATCTTAAGTATTGTCTCAAAATAAAAGGCTAATGTTAAGACACAATTCCTTAAAAGAGCTACATTACAATCTTCACTGTTAATACTATTTATAAAATAACTAAGATAGTACGCGCGTTCTAACTGGTTAAAAACCTATGGTTAATTGTGCCAGTAAACTCATAGAAAACTTTCAGTTATTTTATAAAAGCAGTAGACCACACTTTCTATGGATTTACCAGAGTGATAACCCACTTGGGATGTTAGGAGAACACGAGAAAAGCTTGTAAATAACTCGCCTTCGGATCGTGAGTTACAAACTTTTCTCGTGTTCTCCCAACATCCTGAGTGGGTTATCACGGCGGTAAACCCATAGAAAGTGTGGTCTATTGCTTAAGTAACACTGAAAAACTGGAATTAATGAAAACCCATACTAACAGTTCAGTTTTATTCATAATTATTTAGTTATTCACTTTTTATTAATTAATAGTGCTTTATAATAAAAATACAAAAGAAAGAAAAAGGAAAAATAAAAGAAAGAAAAGAGGGTTTAGTTTTATTTAAGGTGGCTCGATATAGTTTTTCAAGGTCTGTTACGCCGCGAAATGTAATAATCGCCGGAAAATGTAATATTAACGCAAAATGTAATAAGAATCGCCGCAAAATGTAATACTAACGCAAAATGTAATAACATTGACGCAAAAAGTAATAAAGTTTTCAACGCAGAATGTAATAATCTTTCAACGCAAATTGTAATAACTTTTCTAACGCATAATGTAATAACGCAAAATGTAATAATTTCGGAATAACGACTTGCATGCTATTTCAAAATCAGTATTGTTGCTCAGTCATCGGTAGCGAATTCAGATTTTCAATTAAATTATAAGCTATTACTATTATTGATATTAATATTAATATTACTATTAATATTGGCTATTATTATTATTGCTAATATTACAATGGAACAGTTGAAATGAGAAGATGTAATCATCTTTAAGGAACCGAATGGGACGTTTGTTTCCGCTGATTTGAACGTAAAACAAGTCCCAATACAGAAGTAATATATTATGTAGCTCTAACTTCTATTGAATTATTGCACATTTTCTGTTAGATGTCTAAAGCTACAAAAGACAGAATAGTTAGATTGAAAATTCGGGAAATGTTTCTAGAGGTGAAATGGGTGACTACTGGTGTGAGCATTTCCCTGACTACTCAAACAAATAAAACGCTATGAGTAGCTATGAAATTTTCGTTGAACATTAGTTCAGAGTGCAAGGGTAGAGCTAATTTAACGTTATTTATGTACATACGGAACCAGAACACCATTTATTATCTTCAAAGTAAGGAACGCAACAATAACCGTTTTTATTCGCTGACATTTAGAAATCGATTATAAAATACACTAAACCATGCAACTCAAGGCTCTCATACGGCAAAAATATGATCCACAGCACACACACAGCATCACATTTTTCCCTCATATAACGCAAGATGGTTAACGAAAAAAGAGAAATAGCGGCTAATATGATAATTATGATTGTTACATAGGAAAACAGAAACGGTGATTAAATATGAACGGACGAGTTGTAGCCTCAAAGGGCATTAATGGTGGCTTTTTTGTTTCCAGTAGATATTGTAGTAAAGAACCATCCGTACCCTGCCCCGCGACCTATGGGGTTATGGAAGTTATACTACTACGTGAGAAATTTCTGCAATTTGATTGGCTTAGAGCAGTGGTATTTCAGCTTAATTTGAAATACTTACATGGGAAAATTACAACCCTTTTGTGGGTAGTAGTATAAACAAATAATAGCATGATTTGTACGTGACTGTTTGGCATAAATACCACTCGTGATATTTCAAAATTGTCTCAAATTTCACTCGCCTAGCGGCTCGTGAAATTACGGATAACAATTTCGAAATATCGCTCGTGGTATTTATGCCAAATATCACTACAAATCATGCTATTACCTATACTAACACAACGTTTCAACCGTTATTTCATTAATAATAATAATAATAATAATAATAATAAGAAGAAAATAAATATTATTACTATTATTAATATCAATATTGATAATAATAATAATAGTAATAATAATAGTAATAATAATAATAATAATTCACATGAAGATCTGGATCAGCTACTGATTACTGAGCCACAATACCGATTTTGAAATAGCATGCACGTCGTTATTTCGGAAATTATTACATTTCGCGTTATTACATTATGCGTTAGAAAAGTTATTACAATTTGCGTCGAAAGATTATTACATTTTGCGTCAATGTTATTACATTTTGCGTTAGTATTACATTTTGCGGCGATTCTTATTACATTTTGCGTTAATATTACATTTTGCGGAGATTATTACATTTTGCGGCGTAACAAGGTCAATACCTCCCAAGTTTGAGCGTAAACTATGTCGCGATAAACAAAGATTTGGAAAAATTGACACCACAGTTGTATTAGATAAAGATGAAACTTTGTTATGATCAGGGTTGCAATGACATCGGAGTTGACAATTCATATTTTCGTGCACAACAATAGCTAGCATTTTTGCATATGTCAAGTGCATTGTTAGTTACTGCTGTTCACGTGAAAATGAAACCTTGAGACAATACAATACTACCTTACAATATATCAATAATCTTGAAACTAAGAGGTCATATAAAAGGACGGTTTATCTCAAGACTCTTAAATTTTTTAAAACATTTATCGAGCGGTTTAAAAATTATTCGCTAATTTGTTAAAGTAGACCGAAATGTTTACATATTTCTAATAAGAGCGCCCCGATACATGCTAATCAAATCCCTCTTTCTAGCAATCGGCTGGAGGTATCTCCATGATCTTTCACACACGTTTTTAAAAAGATTGAAACTACCATGAGGTGAAATTGCGTGTCAAAAGCGCTTCTTTTAGCACAGATAACAGTCGAACATCAAGATTGTCCATTTTTTACCATATTTCTAAACAAAAAAACTTCTTCCCAAAATATCTCGATAACGTCCTCACAGATTTCGCTTAAACTTCACGAACATCAAGGCCACTATTGTAGGAAAAAGCTCTAGTAAACGATTTTGGAAGAACAGTTCCCAGAGCCGAGATATACTGCTGCAAGTAAAATAGGTAATGGCGTCATTTCGTTGCCACGACAACTACGATGTCATTGCAACCCTGATCATAACAAAGTTTCATCTTTATTTAATACAACTGTGGTGTTAATTTTTTCAAATCTTTGTTTATGGCGACATAGTTTACGCTCAAACGTGGGAGGTATTCACCCTAAGAAACTGTATCGAGCCACCTTAAAGTTAATCTACTGCTCTCAAACTCAACTTTAACTACTGGATGGAAATGGGGTCGGTAATGACCTCCAACAGAAAAAAAATTGCGCCACCTGTGAAGTATTGTGGAAAAATTACCAAACAATGATCACGAAACTTCCTTGACAATCATTCTGTTACAGCAAGGAGCTCACAGTGCGACCTCCTTTAATCAGTAACTCACATTCTTTCATGCAGGCATTAACCAATCAGAAGCCGAGGACAGTTTCCAGCTGGCTCCTGATTGGATTAAATCTGTACGAAAGAATATGAATAAATCAAAAGCGGTAACACTTTTGGGCTCCTTGCTGTAAGAGGTCCTTTTAAAAGGAAATATGGGAGTGAGGATGTTAAGTCTAATTTTGGCTCAGTTTTAGCCCAAAATTGTGGAACTCAGCTGCATGACGATGCCCCATTAACTTAAGATGCTTTTGTAAATCAGGCGTTTGAAGTCTAAAATACCCTTGAGTGACTTACCGAATACTCTGTACCCTGAGCGGGAGTTTTCAAGTGCAATCTACACAATGGAGGCTCTATGTGTTTTAAGGTGTCGTAAAATTTCACTCGCGCTACGTTTTCCCCAGGAAAAAAATCTACTTCCAACTCCGCATCGTCTGGGTCGTGTTCTAAGAACCTGCACGAAAATAAAATAAACTATCATCCCTCGGGGTAAAACAATAAAAGTGACAAAGTCCTCTAAGCTGACAAAATAAAGTATAGTACAAGGGAAGCTAGACAGATACAGTTTCTAATTTAGGGCCTGTTAGTTACCCGCCTCTCCACATAATCTCTCATGTTAATTTGATCACGTTTACATGGTAAGCGGGGTGTCTGCTAGACCGGGTAAACCCCTCAGCTGGGGTAAAATTTTCCCATGTAAACATTTTAAGTTGGGGTAACCGATTCGTGTTACATCAGATTCACGGCAAATGCCTTTGGCTGAGGCTTTACACCAACCACACTACTGAAAAGTTACAGAAAGAACAGTGAGTGAGAGTAGAAGAGCGTAAACCGCCAAACCATGTCATTTACCCGGCCATTTTCGTGCTTACATTCTTAGCGAGCATTCGATAATCTTGAGAAAGTGGATCCCGGGATTGTCAACCTCGTTCCCAGGGTCTCTTTCCTACCCGTCTATCTATCGCTCAGTAGGGACGAGTAGGAGAGAACCCTGAGAACGAGGTTGGCGGGCTTGTAAGGCATGTAAACAGGCCTTGAGTTAGAAAGAATGTATCTGTCTGGCTTCCCTTGTACTATACAACACTAGGTGAAACAAATGTAGATGGGTCGTATATGCACTATAGAAATAGGTTAAAAAGCAGCTTGCTTTTGTTTTTGCTATTGTAAAATTTTGTTGAGCAAAAAAGGTGTATTATGGGAAATGTGCAACTGATTAACGATAAAATTGAACCACAATCATATATGACTACACGTTCGTATTTTGAACGAGTTTTTTAGCTCCTTGACGTAACGTGTTAAAATAAATGATTGATTGATGACGACTTACCTAAGATATATTCCCCCCATGTCTTCTTCTTCATGTAGGCGTATTCCTCCTGATACTAACACGAATGCCTTGTCGTAGCCAGGTGTCATATCTTCCTTTGAATTGCTATAAATAGGCCGCCTTATGCCTTCTCTTTCAAGCTTTTTTATCTGCTGTCCTTTAAGGTGAGAAGGGCAACACATCACACGCAAAATTGTAGAAAGATCTGGACGAAAGTAAGCAAAAAAGACTGCCAGTCTGGGCTGAACCGAAGTGCTGCTGTTAAGTTTTTTTATGACTCTCTCTCTATGAAATCTAGATATTTTGTTTCGCCTTTTAACAAAATGCGAATACCTAGAAGAAGGAAAAAGTAAAAAAATTAAATTAAAAAAAGCAACAACAACAATATTGAACTGACTGAATTGCTAAGACACTTGAAATGAATGAAAACGTACAGAGGGGAGGGAACGTTAAATGTTTCCCCGAAAGACTTCTGGATTTTTTCGAAACGACGTTGCGTCACAACCTCTTCTCTTTAGTAGCTTTTCGTTCTTTCTTTAGACGCATTTTAGAAAAATTTGGTTTGCAGAGATTACGAGATATGGCGTCACGATAACGTGAAGTTAAGCCACTTTGTAAAAGGTGTTATCTAACCACTGGCAGTTGTTTTAAAAGACAAAGGGAATTCAAAAGCTGAGGATTGGAATCTCTTGCCAATGGTAATTTCAGTTTATAGACATAATGAATAAACCAAATTTTCGTGTTTCAATCACCCGGTCACCAATGTAGTGCCATGATTCTTTTCAGAGCCCCGCAATTTCACCGACACAACCATCCCTCTGCTAAGCGAACATTTTCTGCCTTACCTGGAGAACCGTTCGACCTCGAAGCTAACAAACTTCCCATCAAGACTTGGAGGGTTCACAAGATCATCAGTGATATCAATCCATGTTTTTTGCTTATCATCGGAGTTCAGGAACAACACTTTAACATCACATGTTGAGCCACAAATTGGGCTTAGATTCAAGTCCTGTTGTTCTCGAAGGGAAATTGGCAGCCGAATTGTGACAGGTTTCAAGAACTGAACACCTTCAGAGCGATTGATTCGCAGAACAGGCCCAAGAAATACACCTTCCTCTTCAAACTCTTCATTTGAAACTTCTTGCACCTGTTCCATTAGAAATGAAAATCACCAGTTGTCAAGAGAGAATATATAATGGAGTCGGTCACATCAACAGTCCTATTCAGGACTACGTTCATCCGGACGATCAAACTCAACCTACATGTACTTTTGAAATGACTCCTTGGTTCAAACCTTCACAGTCTTAAACAAATTATTAGCCAATTGTGGAAAAAACAACAACGTGAGTAGTGAAAGTAAGACTTACTTTCAATTCCAAAGGGAACTCTGCACTAGGAGCAACAGCGTTCTCAGGTATTGTAACTGTCACGCCTGGATAGTCAGGATGACTGAATGAACCGCCTTTGGATGTGATGGTGTAAGTTGGAGAAACCTTCAGACGACAAACCACTGCGTATGTCGAGCACTCAGAGATGTCACCTTGAGCAACAGGAAAGAAAAGGTCTGGTATTTCCACGTCAGAAGGTAAATCGTCTTCAATCTCTGTAAGCGATAAAAGAAAAAGTTTCATGAGTACCTATAATGTTTCCTTCTCTATGGAAAGTTGAAAAAGATTAAAGAAAAGCAGGATCAAATAATATGTCTATTCTGTGGTTCAGTTTAAACTCCTCTGTGCCTTCCGAAAGCGAGTTTGTAATTTGGTCGGAATTTGCAACGCGCGTGACTTCCATGAGGCCTAATCGGTTCTTTGCTAAAAGTCTATCGAGTTTGGTCGATGTCCACCTCCAAGTGCATTTAGGTCTTCATGCAAAGATCAATTAACAGTCCGCTGTACGTTATTCTACCGTACAAAGAGACGTTTATGTACCTTCAAGCGAACGTATGTCCTTGGTTGCATCCAGGTCTCCCCATTTATTCGTCTCCTTGTCAGTTAGCTTTTTTATCACCAGCTCGTAGCCCCGTAGGTTTGTTGCGCTGTGGGATAATGAAAGCTTCACCTTGGTGTTAAATTTCACATCTTGGCTATCCATGGAAGATAGTTCAATAACATTGCTAGTAATGGCCTCGTGCTCCTGCAAAGGGGGTGAGCAGACACTGTTTTTCCATCTTTGGACCATTATTGGAGTGGGTTCAGACACAGCATCAAGAGGGAACATCAGGTGAACACCAAGTTGCTCGATGGCCCAGTTGGTACCTTCACTCGTTACTATTCGTCTGCAATAATTACAAAATATTTCAACATTTTGTTGATTAAAAAAATAAAACGTCTATTTGTAAAAGCGGACACTGAATGGACAGGATAATGTGGTACCACAATCGAGTTGTAAATAATGGAACAGAGCCATTATCCTAGGTCCAGTGTCCTACTGTCTCCTAAAACAAAGCTTTGTTTTATAAGTCTGACCCCCTTGTTGGATAAAAACAGCAATGTAGCAGCTTATGAAGTCAATGGAATCTAAGATATGCTGCAACACCTTGTGGACGTTTTATTTATTTATTTTTAACCCAGACACTCTTTATACCAACACTAGCAGTGGCAATTTATAATGTTTAAGTGTGATTAAATAGTCTCATATTTTAAAGGGGCACCGCCACGGGAATTCTTATCATCAGTTAGTTAGAATTATAAGTACTTTATCTCTTCTGCGAGCTGCACCTGTACGACGGCAAGCAGTGTTGTTTCTTGATCTCAAAGGAACGTATGTACCTACAAGAACTCGTCAGTTATTTAACGTTTCTTTCTCTTCCTTCCTCCTTCACTTACCTGGACTCTTCTTCATTGTCATTCTGTCCTTCTCTATCAACTCCTTGAGTTTCGGTTTCATCATCAGACTCTTCTTCACTCTCTTCTTCCGATCTTCCATGGGATTCAGCTTCCATGGCCTCCTCACCTGCCAACTCAGTAACTTGCTCATGTACCTCAAGATCTTCTTTCTGTTCTTCTGCATAATCTTCACTTTCGGTTTCACTTTCATTTTCCGCAGCCTCAACGTCAACCTGTTCATCCGATACTCCGTGGGATTCTACTCCCTTGCCTTCCTCATCTGCAACACCAGCCACTTCTGACTCTTCTGTAGTCACTCCTTGTAATCCAAATTCAGTTCCCTGCGCAGATACAACTTCAACGTTTGCCTCAGCTTCGATTTCAGTAGCGTCTTTCTCTTCCCCAACAACAAGATGCATCGAAATGGGTGGCTCGAACAAATGCTTCTTTTCTAATATAGGAATTTAATAGGTAATGATAGAGGATTACTGTCCATTTCTACATAAAGTACTGAATCAGCTAGGAAAGGAACAAAGTGTTCACACACAGCAACGGATAAGTTAAATTACGCCTGAGAGATAACTTTAGTTCGTGCTCTAAAGAAATATCCTGAAAATAATATGGCTTTTGCGCTGACTTATCAGACATTAAATTCAACACAATTTTGTGCTATACGATGGTGGGGCGCCCTGATGCATCGTTATAATGCTATCAGGGTAGTACAGCTGTCTGTGTCTCACATCAGATAAATAAAATATGGAAAGACAAGGCATGGCCGAGGGATAAGTCACCCATGAGCATCATCGTAGTAATAAATGTGGTACTGACAATGAAAATAATACAAATGTAACTGCACTGAAATAAAAAGAAAACAACATAAACTAAATGACGTGGGTAGAATAATTGAACAGAAAATCATAATCATGTTACCTTTGAGTTTTTGAGTGGTCCATGGCTGTATATTCACCCTCAAGTCCTAACAAAAAAAAATTAATAAAGACACATTGGATTAAAGAGAATCCGTCAGGAAGTTGAGTAATCTTAATTCTGAGTAGACAAAAAAACCTTTTTCACTTTTCAGGGATCTAGATATAATTAGTTATCTGTAATAACACCAAAAACAGTCTCTCATGGGAGACCAAGAAAAGAAATTTCAAAGGAATTGTGAAAACGGGATCGGGATCTCATAAGAAATATTATTTGGTGTTATTACAAAATTACTAACTAATTACATCTATAACCCTTGAAAAGTGTAAAAAAGAATGCAATATGCTTTAAATTATTCTGGTAGATGGTTTTTTGTCCACTGAAAATTAAAATTAGTCAATTTCCTGATGGATTCCATCTTTTAAATGCCTTAGAAACTAACATAACAATAAGTGAGTAGCCAACGAATCAGATCTCTTCAGAATGTAGGGACAGCTATCTGCCCATAACTGCTTAAACACCCAAGGATCAAAGGATGTCTATGTATAGCAGACAGAGCTTGATTCGTGTCACTTCGAATTCTGTGTTCAAACTTTTAACACTGGAAAGTGTGACCTATACTTGGCCGAAAAAAGTAAACTACCTAAACAAACTCATTTTCAAGTTGTCTCAAATACCATTTTGATCATTGGGACTTAATTTCAACGTGTAAAGGTAGGCAATCCCACATTGTAAGAATACAAATTTTTACTCTAGGTCATCAAAGTGTATGAGTTCATGAAGGAGAGCCAAAAAATTAGCCCTGCATTACTGAAAGACAAGATCATCAAGATAACAGTAATACTTGTTGCATTACTAAACATTCTTACTTGTAAGGCATCACGGATTGCATACCACCTTTTAAGATCTCCAATCCACCGGGCCGACTCTTCCATTGTTTTCAGCAACATGGCCTCTACTTCAACATTCATTTCACCGCGCCAGCTTTCTAACAATCTGTCACAAAAGCTCAAAGCTTCTTTTCCATATCTCTTAAGAAGATCTTTCATTTCAAGTTCTTTGCATAGCTGTAGTATGCCTTTAATTATTCTCCAACTCGCCACCAACTTTTCGTTTGACTCCTCTTTGCCTTTTTCTTCTTCCCACTGCCTCTGCCAGGTTGCCAAAAGGTGTTCTTGAAATTTCTCAATACTCTTTTCCTCTCCTAATTCTTTATACAACTCTTCTACGGCTGTCTTTAAAGTTAATTTCTTCTGTGTCTCCACGCCAACAAAGTCAGACCTGACAAGGACTTTCTTAAACAGCGTCATCTTCCCTTGTTTGTGTTTAAGAAGTTTTTCATGCTCATCTTGTCGACTACAGAAATCAAGAATCTTGTCCAAGAAGGCAGTTCTCTCTCTAAGCAGTACATTAAGCAATTTATTGTCTGTGGCCCTGTCAAATTCATTGTTAAAGCTTTCCTCGGTAATTCCTTGCATTCCATCATAGAACCAAAGAGCTTCTCTTTCGTACTTGTCTGTGAGAGCTTTTTCTTTCTCATCTGTCAATCCAAACATACTGGTTCTTTTCTCCAGTAGATATAGTATGGCATCAATAATCCCCTTATTGTAACGAGTAAAGTTAAACTGTGGAGAAGCTTTCTCTTCTTTCCAGAAACGCTCACAAAAAGCCAAAGCATCTTGCCTAAACTCTTCTTTTTCTTTTTCGGCGCCTTTCTTCTTTAAGAATTTATGCATATCAAAGACGCCTGTGATAATTTTCCTCCAAACCGCACTTTGGTTCCCAGCACCCAATAATTTCTCCATTTTCCAAGCTTTTAAGAAAAATTCCAAGGCTTTGTCATAAGTCTCTAATTTTGCTTGAATAACTCCCAGTTGAAAAATGCTTCGCACAGTATCCGGGTGATTTCCAAGAATTTTAAGTCTGATTTTAAACGCCTTCTCTGCCTCCTCTTCGGCTTCTTTGTACTTTTTTTGGTGAACATAAACAATGGCGAGATTTCTACGAAACAGAGCTTCATCTTTGTATCCTAAGCATTTGAGCTCTTTTAAAAGTTCGAGAGCATCTTTGTAGCATTTCACTGCCTCTTCATACTCTCCTTTGTGCTCATGAACTGTGCCAATCTGATTCTTGTAAAATGCAACGTCGTAGTGATAATCAGAGCCGGATAATTCTTCTCGCATTTTAAGCGCCTTGTTGAGGAACTCAAGGGCTTTCTCCATTCTGTCAAGTCTGTAATAACAATTCCCTAGAGCGTTGTAACACCTGGCAACTTTGGTGTCAAGTTTTAACGGACCCTCCATGAGGTCTAAGGAGGACTCTAAGCATTCAATTGCTTTGTGGTAGTCTCTGTTTTGGTAATAGATTTCTCCCTCAAAACACAAGTAGAGCCCTTGGGTCAGCTTGAAAGATTCGGTAGATTTGTCATCAACTTGTTTTAATGACGTGGATGCCTTCGCCAATACTTCAAAGGCTTTCTGAGCACCCTGAGCTTCGGAGACCAGCCTAGCTTCCCAACATCGTAACTGAGAGCGAAATAAAGAACCTGCAAAAAGAGGGCACTTTACATTTGCAACAATTGTAGACTTTGACACGCTAAGTCTATTTGATTCTCTTTGTAAATATACCTCAGTTGTCAGAGTGCTAGAGAAAATGGCAGTGTTAATTTGAAGGCTGTGTTGCACTGTGGTGATAGCAGCAGGGACAGTAGCAGTAGCAGTGCAAGTGGTTGTGGCAGTGGTGGTAATACTAAGAGTGCTACATGTAATTCATAGTGGTGGCAAAAGTAGTAGTGGTGATGGCTGTGGTACTCTGGTGCAATAGTGGCAGTGGCAGTGGTTATGGTGCTGCTGCTGGTGGTGGTGGTGGTAGTAGTAGTAGTATTGGTGATGGTACATGTACTGGTAATGGTGGTGGTGGTAGCAAGAGTTGTAGTAATAGTAGTAAAGGAAGTAGTAGTTTTGGTAGTAGTGGTCATGGTAATGGTAGAGGTGGCGGTGGTGGTAGAAGTAGTGGTTGTTGTATTGGTAGTGGTGGTGGTAGTAGTAGTGGTGGTTGTGATATTGGTAGCAGTGGTGGTGGTGGTAGTGGAAGTAGGAGTGGTAGTGGTAGTGGTAGTGGTATAGTGGTAGTAATAGAATGCTTCATTTGTATGACCATTACATTTTACAGTATAACAAAAGCTAATGTTGATTTCTAAAATTAATTTCAAAGCAAGTGGTCGTGGTGGAGGTGGTGGTGGCGGTAGTGGTAGTCACTGTTCTCCTTATCAGGTGGTAAACAGTAAAAATTTACTATCTGAAGCAACAGTCCTAACCACCTGCAACTGCTTGAAGGTTTAGTAGATTTTACAAAACAAAGGTTATGATCCGATCACATTCTCACAAGAAAAATCAATAAATATATATGGAAAAGTAATAAAGTACATGTATATATACACACCTTTTCTTTTTATCATAGAGTAAAATTATTGGAATCAAATGCATGTTTTAAAGGAGCTGTGTCACGAAATTCAGCCAAATTAGGAAATTACAAAATGCCCGTTAAATTAAGAGAAACATAAAAATAACCGCTCAAAACTTTAAAGGAAGGTTAAAATAACATAACAGAAACAACAGATACCACGGATGGGCAAAACTGAAGAAGATTGAAACGGATTGAAATTAGGGTTTTTGAAAACTGTTCAGCCTAACAGTTTTTCAAAGTTGATCCCTGCTGCTTGCAACTTCAAAAGAAATGCTCAAGAGACATTTGTTTGTCTCGGATCTCTGATTTTGTCATTTACATGTAATTTCTTTGCTTACTTTAAGTTCCATAGCGATGGAGGGCGAGTAATTGGCAAAATTGAACAAAATGAAGTAGACTGCCGTGATACAGCCCCTTTAAATTGTTATCTAAAGATAACAATGGCTGATTTGCATAAAATAGGTCTTAAAATGAGGGAATGACATTTCAGACTGAACTTAGCTCCTAAATTTCCCAGCAAGGGTGGGGCCATGTCCTTCATTCCACTACCCCACTACCCACTAGCAAAGTGGGCCTCTGGTGCATATTTTTTGCTTTACTGGCCATGGATGGTCCCTTACTTGCTCAGCTAAAATTTAGGGAAAATTCTGGGTAGTGGTAGTGGTGGTGGAAGTAGTATTGGTAAAAGTGTGGTTATGGCAGTAGTACTTGTGGTGTTAGCATGCATTGGAAAAGTCCACTTTGTTTAAATAAATGGGTGGCAACAGCATTTGCTTCAATGAAAGAATTCTGAAATTTTTTAGTGCAGTATTTGGGATGAAAAAAAAAAGCTAGAAACCAATTTGACACCTGGGTAAAAAGCCATGCAGAGATTTTGGTCATTTCCTTGTAACAAAATAATGAAAAGAAAAAACATACCTAAATTTCCATCATCTTTGCACATCTCTGCCCAGGAATTGAACAGCTTAGTCTTCTTCTTTCCAGGCCACATAGCATTAAAAAGGGAAACAATCAATGCACATTCATGGTATCCACCCGGAACAGTAAAGTACTCTGGTAACAAGGCAAGGTCAATTGCAAACTCAAAGTTTGGACGATCTCTTTTAAACTCGTTGAATGCTCTGATGTAGCTCGCCTCTATTAATCCAGCAATTTGTTTCATCTTTGACATAAAGTGCTCATAAAATCGACCCTTCGCTTCAGTGTAGCATTCATAGAACATGGCATCATTTTGAATGCTCTCTGCATACTTTCTTAAAAGTGGATGAATGTCATACATCAACTGCTTGGCATCTTCGTCAACTACGTGAATAATTTCATTGGTTACTAGTCCTTCAAGCTGTGCCACTGCTTCTGACATGCTAACACCAAGAATTTTGGCAGCAGTGGAAGCAGTGAAGGGCCCATGAAACAAGGATACTGATACAGCAGAAACCTTCAAAATGTCAGATGGCAGGGTATCAAACATTTCTCTTATCACTGACATTTGCTCATCATCGATGCCTTCTTCTTCTGAATTAAAAGGTTTTTCTCCTGTACCCTCTTCATATTTTGGTTTCACAAGAACTCCAGCTTCCTCTTCAGAGTTCATTTCTATCCCATCAATCAGATCACTGGGAGATTTTCTCCTTTGTTTCAAAATTGCAGATATTCCTTTCAACAGCAATGGGACTCCTTTGCAGATGTCAAGAAGCTGTTTCTTCTGCTGTGCCTCAAGATGAAATGTTTCTGTAGGTAGCAAGATTTTCTCTGAAAAATTATTTGTAAGAGGTTGCAACTTAAAATCAGACACCTTCTTTGAATCATTCAGCTGAGTCCTTGAAGTCAGAAGCACATTTAATGAACCTTTCTCGTCATCAACCTTTGACAGCTTTCCCAGGAAGTATAAAAACTGTGTTTTTACGTTCTTGCCCTCCTTCCCCTTTCCTTCAGTGAAATGATCCACATTGTCGAGAAGTAAAAGAATAGGAGGACCTTTGCTTCTCACTTTCGACAGGCCACGAATTCTTCCAACAGCAGTACCCATATCTAAACGAACGTCTCGGATGTTTAGGTCAAGTTTACCCATGATGGTCAGATAAACCGCCGTCATATCTTTAGCTTCTCTTAAATCAAAGACGTATTTCTCACCAGCCCATTTATCACAAATGTTCCTTGCAAGAGTTGTCTTTCTCACTCCAGCGGATCCATACAAATTAACAACAAAAGGCTTCATTTTAAGTTTTTCCGTAATCTCCTTGAACTCCTCAATTCTTCCGTGTAATTCCTTTTGCGGCTCTGGCTGTGATGGGTTGGAGGTCTCAAAGTCTTCAACTCTTTTGTTAATGTCATGCTCATTGTTTGATCTTGTAGCAATGAACTCCTTGATTAGAGTCAGTTTTTTACTCGAGACATAATCGAACTTACACAAACGATCCAAACATGACAACAAATCTTGATTTCCCAGCGATTTAAATTGCTCTCCATAAATTCGTTTTGAAGACTTCACGACATCCTCTGATTCAGCTGGAGAAAACTTCGAGGATATGTCCCTAAAAAGTTGATTTAGTTCAGATGGGCTTTCCACCAAAGCGGACGCCATCTTTGATTGCACCGCTGGCCAAAAGAAAGCCGGAAGTACTTAGTCTTCCGCGGCTGGAATAGTCACGCGAACCTAACCTCTAGTCACGCACATTTCACATAGACCTTGGACAGGGTAAGTTTAACCTAGTTGTTTTGGGGACGGATGTCTGGAACCGGAATAAGCAAACCCCAAATTCCAGTCATCGTGTTAAACCATTCTCTGTTCCTTAACAAAGCAACAAAGAAAAAACAGGGAAAACGGGACACTGAGCCCCAGGCAAACGACACGAAAACTAGCAACCTCCTTCCCGTCTCCCCCGGCCCCCACTAAAAAAATCGATAACGGCAATTAAAAATAACAGTATCAGGGGTAAAATTATTTCATGGAAGAATTTAGAATAGGCCTTGACAGAAGTGTAGGGTTTTTAATACCCTGTCGCACCCATAACCTGACAGTGGGGGATGTCAAGGTCAGGTTCCCCTACACTCCCTTAGTAATATAAAGTCTGAAGATATAGAGATTCAACTCTCTCGACGGGTATTCATGGGACAGGTACTTATGTGTGCGTCTTAGAGTGATGCCCTTACTTCGTGAGAGTCAACTAAAAGGAGTAAAGAAAGGCAGGTACCATTTCGAAGGGTCCTTCTTTTAGCCAGGGACCAGTTCCTAAAAGGCGAATTAGCGCTAGTCCAGGATTAAAAATTCATTCCGTTTTTGTATTTACCTTCCTGTGTATTGCTTAGAGTAACATTTTGTGTTATCATTACTGTATCTCAGGGCAAAGGCTCAACAGTATTTTGTAAGCTCGAGTCGCATGTTCTTAGACACGAAAACCTTGCTTAAAATTTGGCTTAATCCTGGGTTGATCTTAATCATCTTTCGAGGAAACGGGCCTTCCAGGTGTCTAGGAGAGATTTCATTGTAAACAGGTTGCTACCTGACAACATTAAAAACCCAACCAATCTCAGGAATTGCTTTTTTGTCTCCGGATAACAACCAAAGGAAAAAAAACACAACATGAAAGAAAAAAGTTAAAAAAAAAAATTAGATTGAGACATTTAGCCAAACCTGTTTCCGTGCGCATTGGTTTATAGACAATGACGAACTTATGGCAGATAAGTGCAATCATAAAAATCAAAGCTGAGGCTCCTAAAAGATGTCAGGGGCAAAGAATTTTACTTTCCATGTTCAAATTCTTCACCCACTGTCCCCTTCAAATTTTGCATTTGTGGCCAAAATACTTTGCGCCTAGAACTTTTCCAGTCCACAAAGAGGCAAGTATCAGTCCTTATTTTATCCCTTTTCAATCAAGGTATTCATATTGAACGTGTATGGACTGGTGTGGAACAGTTTCCTATCACGCACGTTAGATTTAATATAATAAATACAGTACTTTATTTAAAAAAAAAAACGTTGATGTAAACAAGATGCCCTGTACATGCAGCAAAATTAAAAGGAATCTATGAGAAAATTAAAGTATATACATAAAATATCAAAATACCTATACATATGTTAAAAACAGATATAAATAAAATAAATAAACTTTATAAAACTAATACTGTACACCTATCAGTTTCCCTGAAACACTTAACAACTACACGTTTAGAATTACGTGTAGAGAGAATAACAATTTTTCAGTTTTGAGAGTGGAGTGTCTGTGCATAGAACTATAATATGAAGAATTTTTTTTCTTTTTTGTGAAGAGACATATTTACATTAAACATTAGAATAAGAATGTGAGGTATAGTAACTGAATTTAAGTGCTTGTCTCAATGTAACTAATACCAGGCACAACTCACAGACCTGACTCAAAGTAAACGAAAATAGAACTTTCATAACCCAAACCTCAAGAGGAAAGGGTGGAGGGTCTTATCCGACCTCTCTGTATGTTATTCTTCAATTTCTTCAATTTTATCCTTGGTTTGACTTTTCTTTTCTTTCGTTTCAAACTCATTATCATACATTACCGTACCGTAAAACGAAACAAAAGAAAACTTAAACCAAGGATAAAATTAAACCACAAAATGTACATGTATAACCGGCTACAACATAAATACCCTTAACTTGGTACCCTAATATAATATAAAAGAAAAAGATACATGTATTCAAACGATTAAAGGTAAGAAGTAGATTAATGTCAATTCAGTGCATAGAAAATAGTAAAAATCTAATCAGTCAGTCAGTAGCAACAAAATTGTTGTGCTAAATCTCTACGTTTCACGCTCATGTCACACAGCGCTTTGTTCAAAACACGGTACGTGGCAGCTGAGCCCTCTCTTTCTTTCCAGACAATCAACATGGCGTAAGCTTTATCGACAATTTTGTCATTGTCTTTGTCAAATGCTTCCAACGCTGCTTTATCGAAGGTTAGCCGACGCCCAAGCTTTTTCCGATGGTCAGGGATTTTTTCCGACAGATCTTCTAGTTCATCGTCTGTTAGAATCCCTTTCTTCACTTCTCCTGCAAAAACTTAAACGAATCGACCGAAATTCAGTTAGTTGAGGTACTATTTGACTGTATTGCTCCACATAACTCTAGACCAAGGAGGAATTAATAACTGTGTAAAAGCAAGCAGACGAGCTAGGAGACCGTCTCATTGGCTTATTTCTCTCATGCATGGAATGCATGAGAGAATATAAGCCAATGATTGACCCAAGAAATTCATTTTTATGAATGCAAAAACGATAAATGATAAACTGTGGGTAAGTAGGTGCATGGATATATAGTTGGATGATGCAGTCATTCATCAATACATGAGGGAGAAAAGGGAGGAAAAAATATTCAAATGGAAAAGATTGAGCGAACAGATACACAAACTCACGAAAAAATAATGAACAAATCGGCCAATAATCAATTGATTAGCCACTGAATCAGCCATTTAACATATGCAAAGTCGGGAATAGATTGTCGTGAACGACATCTGTATTAAAGGTATAAGAACAATTAATTTTTACTTCCTTTCCTTGGGAATTCCAGGGGCACCCAACGTCAATGTTCGGAAAATATCTGTTCGGAAGACGATTTGACGGAGATCTAGAATTTTCGGAACATTTGTTGTAAAATTTCTTGCTTGTCACCTAGAATTTTCGGGAGCCTTTTTTCTGGCTGGAATTTTCGAAAAGGTAAGTTTTGATCGCAATTCGAATCACTAGACTTTCAGCTAGGAAATCCGAACAGATGAAAAATTTTCAGGGGATAAAAATATGCCTACATCTACCTTTTAAATACTAAAATACTTTAACAATGCTGTGTTTAAGTGGTTTTGAACTATATTCTCGTTAGGTGCCCCTGGAATTCGTTGAATTTATAATTCTACAATCGATTATCTAACATTTCTGTCCTCCAAGTTGCTTGAACTAGTACTGCATGTGACTCTCTCGGACTACTCTGCTCGCGCTCCAGTCAGAACTGAAGAAAAGCGGAAAATGGAACGCATAAAGAAGAGTAAAACTTACCACTAAGCTGTTGCCTACGTTCCTCAAAAACCTGAAAGGACATAATAAGTGACATTCTTTAATTTATTTAACCATTCTGCAATCTACTACTGTGGTATCCTTTATTATTAATGCACTGTCTTCAAACCCTCACCTATATAACCTCCAAAGTTCAGCTTTACGAAGCGGACGAATGCGAAGATATCTGTCAGTTACGGTCGCGTAATAATTAACCGTGCAACACTTATAAACATAAAAGCTTCGGACGACTTTAACACACAAGAGGTCCTCACGAGCTTCACAGCGAAAGAGAGCAACCGCAGCTAGATTTCTAGGCCGCAAGGGCTAAATCCGAACCCTCTTCACTTGTGGGGAAGAGAGGGGGGGAGGTTCAGGCTTCAGGTATACGAAAGGGGTACCTTGTCTGTCCAAAATGGTATATAAAAGGGTAGGCGGTTAGACCTCAGGGCGGAACCTCCCCGTATAAAACTTTATTGAGTATACCCTTCCGGAAAGTTTAAGCAGCTTTTTGTTTCCAGGACCTGATTTCCTATTTTAAAAATACGACTTACCATACTATAGGTGTACTGAGTGGGGATCGGTAAGTGCAATGTAGACAACGAAAGATCTCTCCCCGTTGGTTGGAAAGTGTTACGAAATCCCACTTGTGCTGTGTGTTGGTCATTTATCAGGCGAACATTCAAATAAGCCTCGAACGGAAGATCTTCTTCATATAACCTGTTAAAAATACAATAATATACACATAATTTATACAGCTAATTGCAAAAACCATGTCCTTGAAAGATGCTAAAAAGAAAAATGGAAAATGGAAAAATCCAAATAGGAATAAATTAGGCATACTAATAAACCTAAATAGGGTGCATTCATTTGTTAAATGGGCCATTTTAAAGTGTTAAAACAAGTGCAAATGTGAAAGGGTCGTTTAAAGTACTGCCACAGAGATTTCATGCATTTAAAAGGCTGCCTTATTCACTCGGAAAATGAAAGGGTTAACAGAAAGGTCTCATTACACCCTTACAGGATTCAAAAGATCCAAGCATTCCATTATGTCATTGTTCACTTCTGCTTTTCCTATTCTTGTTAGTGCGATCATGAGTTTCCTAACGGTGGCATCTTCCCCTTTTTGCTGACACCAGGTTTGGAGTGTTACATAGCAGCGTTCCTCGTCATCGCTTTCTTTTTCGTCTTCTGATATATTGTTAATTGTTCCTTCTTTAAGCTCAAGTTCCCTTGCGAGTTTCTTCCACAAGGATCCCACTTTTTGTGACACTCTCTTGATCACTTCTGTTTCTTCTCCTAAGGGCACAATAACCTTCTTACGTGCTACAAAAAGAAGAAGAAACAAAAACAAAAAAGGAAGGATTGAGAGGTATTAGCGCATGATTGCGTCGAGGAAAATGGACAGTTTGCATCCTTCTCGTCCCCCAGAGCGAGAGACGAGGAGAGGAGAACGATAAGAATAGGAAAGGACCCTAAGAACAAGGCTGGACAGTTCGCAGGCCTCCGTAAAGCGAGGTTGACGTTAAAAGAGTATATGCGACTTGGGACACAGAAAAGTGTATGTTGTCCGTATTAACCGGTGTCCGCATTCTTTAATCTTTAATCACAGTTCGTAACCATACATAACTGATACAAATGAACTAATACTAACATATACAATCGAACAAAAATACAAAAATGGTTAACAGGACGGTAGTAGGGGGAAACCAAATTCCCATGCTAAGACATACCTTCCAAAAAAGAAAAAAGAAAAAAAAGAAAAAAAAAATTAATTAATATATAAACATATATTAAAAGACTATAAATTAGACTATAAATTATAAACCTAGATGCCTAATAATAATGATGCATAAACTTATATTAAAGACACTATGCCTAATATTTTAAGGTAAATTATGAGCGAAGGTACTTAATCAGTGAAACTTTAAAAGACTGAAGGCTAGGAGATGACATTACTTCAGAAGGCAAAGAGTTCCAATCATTAATATATCTATGAAAAAATGAATATTTAAAATAATTTGTACGGGCAACTTTAGGCCTTATTTTATACTCATGCTTACTTCTAGTTCGAGTTATTCCAATAATATCAAAGTAATGATGGCAATTGATATCACAGTAACCAAATATAATCTTATACGTTTGAACTAGGCTAAGATATTTCCGTCTCAGTTCTAAAGAGTCCCATTTTAACTCTAAAAGTCTTTCAGGATATTCTTTGTCGGGGCCACATATTAGTCGGGACGCTCTTCTCTGAATTGCTTCGATTGCCTTGGTGTGTTTCACCAGATAAGGATTCCAGACTGGGCAGGCGTACTCGAGGATAGGTATCACTAGCGCCTTAAAAGCTGTCTTGATACCAGTCTTGTTTGAATAACCAAATGTCCTTTTAATCAAGCCCAACACCTTGTTAGCTTTAGCACAAATTGAGTTAATGTGATAATCCCATGATAAAGACGACTCCAACCAAACTCCCAGGTGTTTGTGGTGGTCCACTTCCGGTAGTAAGATGTTATTCAACGAATATTGACATCTTATTGGATCATTCTTCCGTGTAATGTGTAGGACTTCGCACTTCTCGGTCTTAAGAGTAACAAGCCAACTCTTGCACCATTCAGAGGCAGATGTCAAATCCTCTTGAAGTAGATCGCAATCCGATCTATTTTCTATGTGTCGATGAAGGACAGTATCGTCAGCAAACAAATCTGAGTTGCAGGTTACTGAGTAAGGAAGATCGTTGATGTATGCAAGGAACAGCAAAGGCCCAAGTATACTTCCTTGGGGCACACCAGATGTAACACTTAACCAGTCAGATGCTTGACCCTCAATCACTACACGCTGTTTCCTTGACGTGAGAAAATCCCTTAACCAATTTAAAATCTGGCCTTTGATACCATAGCATTCCAACTTGTAGAGGAGATGGGCATGGGAGACTTTATCGAAAGCCTTGGCAAAGTCCAAAAACACTGCATCGACTGATCCAAGTTTATCCAAGGCCTGAAACCACTCATGTACTAATTGCAGTAGCTGGGTAACACAAGATCTTGACGGTCTAAATCCATGCTGATTGTCGTTAAGCAGTTGGAAGTCAGTCAGATACTTCATAATGTGCTTGTGGATCAAGCGCTCTAAAGTTTTCACAACGACGCTAGTCAATGAAATTGGACGGTAGTTATCTGCCAAGTTATTTTTGCCAGATTAGCATTAAGTGCCAGATTAGCATTAAGTGGAGTATCTTTAAAGAAAATATATTAGCTTTTCTTCGGGACAAACAAAACTGTCCCTGATACACGGCTTTCCGCATCAAGCGGACCCCCGCGGAGTGGGGTTCCACTGTATATACTTTATATGTTAATTACTTTAATTGACAAGGAACAGGGAACGGACAAGGGGAAATGGATCTTGGGGACTAAGCAGGTTCTAGGATTTTTGATAGGCCTGAGGTTTTAAGACCGATTGTCCCATTTTCCATGTTCCCCCTTCTTGTCATCTATCCCCGTCCCCCTTTTTGGTAATGTCCCTTTTACTTAAGCATATAATTTCAGTCTAGCAAACTCTACCTTCCAGAAGACGTTTAACTACATGCACAGATCCTTCTCCGTTCATCTCCTTATGCACTCTCACAATGGCTTCAAAACAGCTATCTTGGTGTTCACAGTCGAGTTCTGCTAAATTCTCGAAGAAACTCTTCAATACTTGGGTAGGTGCTTGATTTCCAGACGTTAAGCGGGTAAAATGTCCTTGATATAATTCATCTGATACAAAACCTCGACACGCTGCCAGAACATATCCCACGTCAGCATCCAGTAAGTGTGCGTCATTCAAAGGCACGCCAAAAAATTCTACTGGAGTTTTCTGTAAAGAAAAGGATGCAGAATGGCCGAAACATGAGGAAATCTTCTGTTAACAGCATTCACGATACAATAGTGTGCTTATTACCCAACACGTTGAGAAATAAGTGTCAAAGTGATCGTGTTCTGGTCTCAAAACTAGTTACTTTGATAGACAGCTCTTTTCGTACACCAATTTCACGGAGGATTAATATGACTGTTTTCACGCGATATAGAACAATAGTATATCAGCAGGTACACGAACGAGTCTGTGTAGATATGATTTGAGAAACCTAACTTTAAGAATCAGCATTCCTTTAGCCTAGTCAGAAAAGATTTGAGTAGCGTGCGTAGAAAGCGCCGGATTATTTTGGGCGAAAGGAGAAACATTGTGTGTACTAACCAGCGCCTGGCCACGTAGGCTAATTATTGAGGTTTACTTGAGTTCTAAACTGTCAAAGTGTTAAAGGCAACAATAAAGAAATGCTTCTGAACTGAGTTCTTCGAGGTCCACGGATAAGCTCTAATCTTATCCTCGTTCCCAGGGTCCTCGTAGCACTCAGGAGACCGATTCAGTAGGAGAGGACCCTGGGAAAGAGATTGCTCTAATCCTCAGTCAACTGCAACTGCCGCAAACAGAGAAGTACCATATGAGTTGTCATAGTAACAAAACCCGTGATTTGCGCTAATGCCTGTTGGTGGGACTTACCGTGCGATCAACTTTCAATGGAGACAACCTAAAGTCTAGTCTAGACAGAAGGTTTCTCGCTGTAGGATCCGGGCTGCTGCGAAATTCCACATGGGATAGAACTTGGTCGCTTATCAAACGAACTTGCAGATGACAGCTGTAGCAGAGGTCACTTTCAAACCTAAAAACATATGAATATAAAAGATAATTCACACCCTACAGTGGAACAAGTTGAGAATGCTGAGCCCCCCATCTCCCATCTAATTCTTGCTTTGATCAGTGGCGCCTACTATGTCATACTTATCAAATTTTATTAAAGAATTCAGATTTGTGAAACAAGTGTAAATTTACTTAATATCTATGCTTAACTTTTTCAAAAACCAAACACTTTAATGCTTTTGGTCGTGTTTTTCTCTGTAGGAACCAAAACAAAAGTCTGTTTAAAAATGGCTAGAACCCGATCCTTGAACCTTGATGTTGTTGCTAGGGAACAAGGCAACAACCCTGAGACGTTACATGTTCTAACTCTTAAACCAACTTATTTTGACACGATTGGGTGACAAGTTGCAAGAAAAGATGCCTGGTGAGAAACTGCGTCATGTAACTTACTTCAGGTGAAAATCGTCCACGTTTTCTTCATCAAGTGCACTAATCCCTCCAGACACAAATACAAATGCTTTGTCACGCCCAGGTATCATCTTCTTCCGTGAATATCCCTCACTCAGAACCACGTTTCTTTTGTCCAGCCTTTGTATTATTCCTTCTCTCAAGTGAGCCGGACAGCAAATAAGATGGAGAACATCTTGAGAATGGGCACGATCCTGTTTCTCGAAGTAAGCGAATAAAACTGCTGGAATTGGAGGAGTCCAAATAAGGCTTGACATGTAACTAATTAGTCCGGAAAAGCTGAAGTCCGCTTTGCTCCATACAAAACCGCAAGCGTATCTAAAGACAAGACAATAACCAAAATTACGTAATGACTACACTGGTTAAGATACCTGTTGACACCAAGGAAAAAAATATACCCCGTGGAATTATGGGAATAATATGACGGTCATTCACACATTATGACGTAATGCATTACAAGATTTAACTACAGCAAGACGTTATTATTATTGACCCAGTTAAAATGGCCTTCTTTACACTACAAAAGCGCAAATAAACATTAACTACACTATGAAGGTAATATATCTACATGCAAAGAAAGAAACAAACAAACAAAAACAAAGAACCTTTAAAGGTATAGAGGTTCGAAGAGCAATATAACGCTCGTCGCGAATCCACGAACGTTTAAAAGCCTTAACATTGAAACTTGCATATAACATTTAAATATAAGTTCATGATCAGTTCACAAGAAATATTTTTCATTTCAAATGAGAAAAACAATATATGAATTTCCTCTCACCTAGAGAAGCGTTCAACCTGGAACGAAACAAATTTGCCGTCAAAATTTACAGGACTTCTAAGGTCATCTGTGATTTCCATCGATTTTTTATCTTCGCCATCAGAATTAAAGAACAATACTCTGCCACGACACGTCGAGGGGTCAGGAGTTTCTTTCTGGTCGCTTCGTAGAGACACCGGCAACTGTATTGTGACGGGCTTCAAGAACTCGTCAAATTGATTGCAGATTATACGCAGTATAGGGCTAAGAAACAAGTCCTGCCCTTCAAATTCTTCACTTGGAACTTCTTGCACCTGAAGTAATAAAAATGGCAGAACTACATGAACTTAAATCGCATGTTCATGTTGATTTCTGAAAATTTGGCTAGAGTTGTCCTTACGCCACATCTAAACTGTAAAACTAGTAAAAACCAGATTGCTTTGTGTCAGTCAAGCAGAAATAATAATTTTTGCATCTAAAGGATCAGAAAAAGGTACTCTGTATTCTAGCATTTTTGTTGAGCCTGGAGAATTCGAAAACTCCTCACGCATAAGTCTGCATATCATCGTGACACCAAACAACACAAACATTTCCTTACCAGGAGCGAGATCAATATCTAATCGACTGACAATCTGCTTACCTTAAATTCCAAAGCAAACTTTCCTTTGGGAGGAACAGCCTTCTTGGGGACTTCTATATTCACCCCTGGATAGTCTGGGTGACTGAATGAGCCACCTCTAGATGTGATGGTGTACGTTGGAGAAGGCTTGAGACGACAAACAACTGCGTATGTTGAGCACTCAGTTATGTCAGCTTGAGCAATAGGAAAGGAAAAGTCTGAGGTGTCATGGTGAGAAGGGAAGTCATCTTCGATGTCTGTAAACAAGATATATGAAAAACAAACGACATATGAATATAGTGCCAGTGTTTATCATTATCATTTATTAATTATTATTAAATCAATGATAAAAGATCTGGGTAGCGACACGTCATCAGTATGAAATTTCTGCAGTCGTTCTTCAGACATTGTTTCGCGGGGGAAATGTTGGCTGTTTTATCATTCTACTATTCAAAGAGCAAATGTTTGAAAACCTTGCCAGCACCGCAAGTCCTCAGTTCCATCCACTTCTTCCCATTCATTGCTTTCCTGGTCGATCAGCTTCTTAATCACCAGTTCGTAGCCCTGTAAACAAGGAGCACTGTGAGAGAGAACTAACTTCGCTTCAGCGTCGAATTCTAATTCATGGCCAGTGATGGTCGAAATCTCAAGAACATTGCTGACAACTGCCTCGTGCTCTTGCAGTGGGGGCGAACGTGCACTGCATTTCCATCGATGGACCACTATTGGTGTGGGCTCAGACACGGCGTTAGGAAGGAAGAAAATGTGGGCGCCCCCTCGTTTGAGGGGCCAGTGGGTACCTTCACTAGTAAGCGTTCCTCTGCAATCAATCAATTAATAAATCAATTAATTAATCAGTCAACCAATCAATCAAACCACCAATCAATTAGCGGACCTTCTTGTCGTTTTGCATGTAAAGCTTCCCAAGAGCACAAACGGGTTAAAGGAAACCTGATAAGTGGTTTTCTGTTTAAAAAAATACGAACTCATAGAATAGCTTGCGTAGGATGGTTATACCCACAATCCTAGTTGGAAAACATAATGCTTTCGGTGAACTGATTGTTTCAAATTTGGAAGCTGTGCTGTGTGCTAATACTATCAAAGCCCTATGTATAACTTCTAACAAAACCGAGTTCCCTTAGAGAAATTTCTCTGCAGGCAGGGAAAAGAAATGAATTGGCATGAATAATCGGAGTGGGGATTTCTTTATGCTAGTGTGCTCTTACAGTGGGCTACAGGAACAGTAGTATACATACTCGTGTATTTTTACTTTGTCCAAGTCTGATTCATCCACGCCTTCCACTTGTCCCTCCAGGCTAAGTTCATGAATTTGTTGTAGCAATTCGTGTTCTTCTATGATCATCGCACCACCATCATCGCCATCATCATTGCTACCGCTATCATCGTTCTCATTAAAATCATCATCTACACTGTCATCGTCATCATTACTACTATCGTAGTCGTCATCATCATCGTCATCATTGTCAGGAGACCTCTCTGTGAAACATCAATATGTAGAATGTTCGCGTTTAAGGCATAGAGAAAACTAATTTAAACTTTTTCAGTTAAGAACAAAAAAAAAAAAAAGATATATTCTCTTGATCACAGGTTTGGATGCGGAAGAGCCATACATATGTCGTTAAATATCCCGCAGTAACAAGCATGAAGGAGTAAGTAGTAGTTACACGTAATGCCCCAATTGCTATAAAATCTTGCAGCCGAGTCCATATCTTTGTTTCTAATTGTATTTGACAACAGAGCAATTATCTTTTAGTAAAATTTGTTAATTTTATTATTACTAATATAATAATAATAATAATAATAATAAATAAGTCTATTCATCGGATAAAATACATATCAGATGTTACATTGAAATGTTAAGAAGCAAGCACAAAGTCCAGTTGTATCACAAGTAAAAAAATATAGAATTCTAAAATCTAATATTTGCACAACTAGGTTATACTTAACATTAATCTGTTACAAAAATCTATTTAAAACGTTTATTAAAGTAATATCTATAAAGCCCGGTTATATTTAAAAACTAATCTGTTAAAAAAGCTATTTTTAAAACTTTCAGTATTTACACTAGGATAATGAGTCCTTATATCTATTATTATTACATAATAATAATAATAATAATAATAATAATAACAATAATAATAATAAAAATACCTGCTCTCACAAATGGATTAAGAAAACGCCAGGAAAAAGAAGCTCCCCGATTGGTTTCCTGTTTGAAAATAAGAACACTTTATTTAGAACACTTTCTCTTTACACACGATTTATTTTTCTTAAGTGACGAAAATTAGTTGCTGACGGTGTTTTTGCTTACACTTTAGTTATAGTTGCCTATCTTACCTTTAGCAGCGTATTATACTTTTTTGTCTTCTTTTCATATCCAAGTGATGTGGCCAGGTCCTCCAGTGCGGTGAGAAAGTCAATTTTGGCTTGTTTCTCCAACTCCGAACTGGTCTTTTTCCATCTCTTTTCGTAGAATCTAAACGATTCCTTTCGATATTTCTCAAAAAAGTTCCTTATTATCAGCTTCTTGACACAACCTTAACAAAGTTTGTAAGATGTGTTCTCTCTGCTCATAAAGCAGCCTCTTGTTGTCAGGGGAATTCCAGGCTCCTTCGTAAAACCAAAGAGCTTCGTTTTCATATTTTCTCCTCGTCTTTTCATCAGCCTCTTCCTTAAGCCGTTCTTCTATAGAATCGATGATTACCATGTTGGCCTGAGAGAACTGAAACCCTTCAAAACGTTTCTCCTCGTCCCATGATCTTTGATAAAACTCCAAGACTTCCTTCTGGAATGCCCTTTTTCTCTCCCCGTGAAGCATTCCCTCGTAGCTTTTAATCAGTCTGTCCCGTACTTCACTGTGGTTCCCTTGTCCCAGAGATTTCTCAATCTCCCATGCTTCTTCGTAGTATTCTTTAGCTTTATCGTAATCCCCAAGACCTCGGGAATTTTCTGCCATTTGAAAAGTGCTCCGGGCAGTCAATGGATGTTTGCCAAGGATATCTTTCCGAATTTGGTACCCGTTATAAGCAAACGGCTTCGCCTTTTCATACTCCATAAGCCATGAGTAAGCGTTAGCAATGTTTCTGTTATAAAGTGCTGTGTATAGAATCCCAGTGAGTTTAAGTTCTTTGGCAAGATCTAATGCCTCTTGATAGTATCCTATAGCCTTGCGAAATTTTTTTTCGGCCTGGGGTGTCATGGTTCTGTTTTTGAGGTACTCTTGAATGGCCATTGATTCATACACTGTCCCAATTTGACTTCTAAACAGAGGCAAGTCAAAGTGTTCCCTTGAACCAGAAAGCTTTTGACGCATTTCGTATGCTCTTGTGTAAAACTTAATCGCTTGCTCTGGATTTCCCAGACTGTTGTAGCAATTTCCAATGGCATTCAAACATCTACAAGTGCTTGTGTGATTATTCAATTGCTCTTCCATTATTTCCAGGGAACGCCTCAAACTTTTAAGTGCTTTTGGCCAATTTCCTGCTCGGCTGAAGACTTCGCCTTCAACAAACAAACAAGAGCTTTTCGCGATCTTGAAAAGCTTGGTCTTTTTGCCATCTCTCTGCACCCTCTTCAGCAACTCCCTCGACTCTTGAACAACTTCCGCAGCCCTACGCCATCCTTCAAGTGTGAGTACCTGCAAAGCTTCCCAGCATTGCAATTCCGCTCGAAATATACTGCCTATGGAGAAAATTGAGGAGCAGAACAATCAAAACACTTTTATCTGGACCAAGAAACCAAATAGGGGTACTCTTGTCTGGACCTGACTTGGACACTAAGGAGAACATGTGAAGTATGTACCGTTGTTCCAACATCTTCAGTTCTCTTAAGAAGGGCAGATCATGTATAAAAGATTTGGTGTTACTTGAAATTTAACGGAAGGGTTTGTATTAGTAAGAATCCACTAGGAGTGGCGTGGTATTGCCAAACCCTAAGACTCTCGTACATCAGTAAACACTGCCAAAAATTGCCCGGCTTGGGACAGTTAGGAAGAAGTTCGACTCTCTCTCCCTCTCTCAAAAACAGACACCTAGGGTTGGCCCTTGCCTTTCTTTACCCCTTTTAGCTGACAATCTATGATATAAAACGAACACATTATGCGGGTCGGAAAGGTGTCCCGCGTCTTGGAGAGAGTTGACTGTAAGACTCTAAATTCCGGGTCGACATGGCCAAGTTTTATGGTGTGCACTATATTCGGGAAAACTAGCTCTCCATTGCTCACACTTGGGAAAATCAATTCATATGTCTGCTGTTATATTTCACGAGCTTGTTCATCTGTTGAGCCGGTGCTTTTGGTAATAGTTTGTTCTTAAATTGGAAACTACTCGCGATAGCATACTGAACAACGAAAAATAGTATATCCTTACCTTCCTTTCCATCTTCCTCAATCTTTTCAGCCCAGGTGTGAAAAATCTTTCTTCTTCGCCCCTGATCACTGATCATGGCTTCAAATAAATAACAAACCAAGACGCTTTCCCGGTGTTTTTGAGAAATTAGAAGGTAGTTGGACTTCATAGAAATATCTAGAGCAAGTTCAAAGTTGGGTTTTTGGAAATCAAAGCTGTCAAAAGCTTTTACGTAGTCTTTGTCCAAAAGGGCTGCAATTGTTATCAACTGAGGAACGAAATGCTTGCAAAAGTTGTCTTCTGCTTTTTGGTAAGCTTCCACGAAAGCCTTGCTATTGCCAATGCTTTTAAGAAACTTTCGCATCAAGGGATGTATGTCATACAGCAGTTCTTTTGACTCTGGAACAAGGAAGACCACTTGACTGTTACGCATTGCTTCCATTCTTATTGCAGCTTCGGAAACGTTTACTCCAAGTATCTCAGCTGCTGCTTCCAATGAAAATGGGCGGCAGAAGAGTGACACTGAAACGGCAGACTCTTTAAGTGTTTTACTTGGAAGGAAAAAGAACATTTTCCTCAAACATGACAGCTGTTTCTCATCGATACCTTCGTCGTTAACATCAAACATGTCCTCCTTTTCAGTCTGTTCTTTCCCAGTGTCTTGGGACTGTTCCACCGCTAACTCCTGCTCAATGGTTCCAAGGAGTCTTTCTGCATCAGTTTCCTGCCTTAAAATTGATGCCATGCCATTGAGCAATAGTGGCTTCCCTCTGCAAATCTCAACTAATCGCTCTCTCTGGCCCCCTTGAATAGCAGGTGTCCCTTGCCTTTGAAGGAGCTCCCACGAAGAGACCCTTTCCAAACCTCTCACTTCGTAATTTTCCACACCGTGACGGAATGCACTTCTAGATGTCAACAGAATCTTCAATGACGATTTGTCTCCCCCAGTTTTGTCACTGGTGAGTCGTTGGAGAAATGAGACAAAATTAGTATTTCGTCTAACGGCAGCCTCATCTTTTCCACCTGAAAATTGATCAACGTTATCGAAAAGTAGCAAAATGTTCCCTTGTTCCCGTTGTCTCAGCTGCATCATTTTCAAAATAACAGGATTTGCTTCATAGCTCACTGTTGTTTCCTCCGATTCGGTTGAAAGCACCTGTAAAAGGTGGAAGTGAACGTCTTCCATTTTGTCTATTTCTCTCAAGTCCACGTTAAATTTATTCGTTTGCGTTCCTTGCCACTTATATAGCACTTCATTTGCAAGTCTTGTCTTCCCGACACCACTAGCTCCGTAGAGATTTACGACACTTGATCCACCAGTTGTTAACTTCGACATAACATTTTTTAAGTCGTTGTGTCTTCCCGTTAATTCCCTTGATGTCGCTGCCTTTGACTCTTTAAACTCTTGCAAGCGGATTGCCTTAAAAGCTTCAATCTGTTCCTCGATTTCCTCCTTCTTAGATGTTTGTGGGGTGACTACAAATTTCTCCAACAAAGTCAAATTGTCCTCCGACACAAGACCCTGATTTGCAAAAAGATGCAGGCACGAATATAAATCCTGATCTCCTTTATCCCCGAACTTTCCAATCTCAAAATTCGTTCTGATAGACGATACAGCATATTCAAGCTCTTCTGGGCTCAGATGATCGACGACATCTTTTAAAAATTTATCAAATCGAGGAGAAATCTCTCCCGTCCTCAACGGTTCTTCAGGCGACGCCATCGTGCGCTCAACGAACCGAAAGTGAGGTGAATAAATTTATCCTCGTGGCCAGATGTCAGGCGGAAGTGTATGTCTGATAATTATAAGCAGACAACAACTGATATTACTGAATTCTTTTGCATGATTGACATTCATATTTATAACTTATGTCACGCATTCAAACTATGAATGTCAATCATGCAAAAGAATACGAAATTTTATTTTGTTGCAAACGTTATGTATAATAGCTAAAAATGCAACAATATAAAATAACAAGTTAGTTGTTTAAAATAGTCTCGCACAAACTGTGCTTACGACAGGTAGACTGAACGTCACGGTAATGCATCTCATAACCAACATAATTGCGAGTTCTGTGGCACTTAATCGATGGTGTCGTGATGTACGGTTTAACAATAGAAGGAACTACATGTTTTTACAAGTGATCGTCCCTTTTTATGATCATAATTGCAAAAAATTTCATTTCCATTCTGTTTACCTTGTTTTATCTAATCTCAAGTAAGAAAACTAATAAATAGTAAATACTATCTGTCTACCTCTTCATATCAGTTGTCGTACTAGTATGAGTGGGAGAGAGCAGGGAAGTAGGAGACCAGGCCCCGGTTGCTCGTACGTTGGATATTGCTATCCACCGGATAACTGAATTACTATTCAGCGGATAAGTGTCAGGAAAACCACTTACGCTATCCGCTGGATAGTAATTTATCCAGGCCCAGGAGAATAGGGGGAGGCAGGGGTACGGTAGGGGAAGAGGAAAGAGCGGGAGGTGGGAGTTCTAAAAGGGTGGGAAGTGGGAGAAACGGGGAGAATTTACGTAACAAGGCTTAAAATATAGCAATCGAAAGAGGGAGACAGCCAAGAAAAAGGAGGGCGGGAGCAGGGACTGCAAAGTAAGAGAAGAGGAAGGGTTGGAACTCAGCCTTTCAGTGTTTGTAATTTGTAATTTGTAGTTTGTAATTTTCTAACTTGTAAATTATGCACATATATTTGGATGTTTTTCAAGAAGCTGTGATTTTGTCCCCAATAAGGAGTAATTTCTTTACGACAGTTTTATACCTAGTAATTGGCGAGAGTAAAAACAAAATGGACCATAAACCGACCTGACATAGCTCCGTTAACTTACCCTCAATATTAGTCTGTTCCAGTCCGCTGAATTGAGAAAGCGCAAACACGAAAATAAAACCGGGAGGAATCTGGGGAGAGCGCTATCTAAGAGCCTGGAGCAGGCTATGTTAATATTAGAAGACGAATTATTCGTTGAATTGTCTACAACCAGCTCTATGATTGACGCTTTCTGTTTGCCTGGTGCTGCCGTCACGTGCCTCTTACATATAGTACCACCGGGTCATCAGCGGAACAGAAAAAGTCAGAAAATAGCATTTCTGTTTGCAAACCTTTGTTGCTTTCATTAACATCAACGATCGTATTCAGTATAATTAATAAAATGTTACTTGACTGTTAACTTTTCATTTCTCAATTAACTACTAATTTTTTGGCCAATTATAAGTTAACTACTGTTTTTTGGCCAAATATCAGTTAACTGCTAATCCCATTGGCACCCTCTTGTTACCCTGAAAACTTTGTAAAGCTTTAACACACTCCTCCTCTGTAATGCTGCCCTCACACGAAAGCTATTGTTCATCTGTGAGGCGAGGGATGTTTAAACTATTCAAAATTTCTGTTTCTGTTACCCGAATTCTTACTCATGTACAATTCTTGACAGAGACGTTTTTCCTCAGAAAGAATTTTGAACAGATCAGTAGTGATCGAACCATTAATCTTCAATTTTCGCACATGTTTTTGACGTGGCTCCTTTTCTCCTGATCGTTTAGAAAATATTTTGTACTTTTTTCACCGTGTTCACACCATTGCACCCACGCACGAATGATGATACCTTGAAGCTTTTCTTTATAAAAATGTTCCAGTTTTTCTTTCGCCGTATTAAAATCGCTTGCATTTTTTATTGGTAGGGTCACATTGGAACGTTTGCTTGGCATTGTTAAATTCATCTTGCAGTATGTTCTCCTTATCTTTTTTCTTTGGGTTACGTTTTGAAAACTGTACTGCATGTGCTCTAAGATATACTTAATCCAATCCCAAATACATCTGCATGTGATCCGGCAGGTCACATCTGCCCTTGGCCAGCCAGACAGGCATTTTAGCCTAAACCTTCCTTTGGTAGTTATCATCGTCTAGAAGAAAACAGTTCATTTCCCAGTAACCCGGACCTTTAACGTGGTTTTGACTAATATTAAAATCCAAGGAAATGGCTGCATGGTGGGTTTTAATGGATGGAATAATATTCGTTACTGAAACCGAATCTTGAAGGTTATTTAAAATCAGCCAGTAGTCTGAGCGGCATAAAATCATTGGCGAGTTTTTGCTCCTCGTGAAACTTTTTAAGAAGGATTTTTAATTCTCAAATGTCAACCAAATCAAGTTCGTCTCGTAAACAATCAATGGTTTCAATAACTGATTTCCTCGGTAACATTGTACCACCTTTTTTTATCTAGGGCTGGATTCAGCGAACAATTTATTTTTCCCCCTATAATTATATTTTCTTCGTCTTCCAGATTTTCATTTTGGAGTATCGTTCTCGGATAGTTAAGAAAGTTTGTTATGTCTTTATCATTATTCGGTGCATAGATGTTAATCAGCACATTCAACTTGTCCTTGATCTCCGCCTTCAGGATCAAATAGCTCCCCAGTGGGTCCTCGAATTTTGACAAAATAGTGCAATCAAACCCTTTTTTGAAAAGTATCGCAACTCCGCACGAATTTGGACTTCCGCGTGACATAATCATAGCACCTCCCCATTGATTTTTCCATTGTCTTTCAGAGTCTTTCTTTGAATGAATTTCCTGCAGAAAAGATTAGGTCGGCCTTTTGTTTTCGACACCGCGTAAAGATCGTTCGCCTTTTACGAAACTTATTTATGCCCCTTACATTCAGTGAGATCAATTTACAAGTGTCCAATACCATCTCGATGTAATGAGCGAAAAATTGGTGGGATTGAAGAAGCTAATCAGAAGAAGGAATGAAGTAAAAAGAGAAGAATGAAACCTGTACATTTTAAAAAGAGGTGTGAGCCTTGGGGCTGAATACCTAAAGAAAAGACAAAGGACCTGCAAATTACAGTATCCACCCGGGAGTATCCATATCAAAAGAACCGCATATCATATATAAGTTGATTAACATACTATACAAAATGCCGAAAGATCCATAAACAAAAACAACAACGAAAAAAAGAAATTACGAATACCAAACACCCAAACAAGCTTAACACAGGAACAAAAAAAGACAGCTAAGAGGGAAGAAAAAAACACGAAAAACCCTTACCCATGCTCCAAAAAGTGAAAAACAATCGAGCCTTTCCAGAAGAAAAAAACTACCTTTCGTAAACTTTCAATCTCACTAGATCGGATTTACTAAAATACGCACGTTTACCTTCTTTCCTGGCTTTTTTAAATTTGTCCATTTGCACTTTCCATAGTTCGTGTAACTCCTTTTGAATATCTTCAAACATCTTGAAGTTTGTGTCTTTCAGCTTACGACCACACTTGAACACACGTTCCCCGTCCGAATACCTAAAAAAGCGAGCTATAATTGTACGGCTACCATTTCCACTAGCACTCCTAGGTTTTCCCATTCTATGTACACGTTGGAATTCGATGCCTATCGCGTCCTCTATGCCAAGAGCGATAGAGTGACAACAAATCTTGGTTTCCCAGCGGTTTAAATTGATCTCCGTAAATTCTCTTCAAATATTGCACGACATCTTCTGATTCGGCTGGAGAAAACTTCAAAGATTTGTCCCTAAATAATAGGACAATTGCACGATAACGATATTTGACTACAACTACCATAATTCATTTCGATTTTGCTTTGTTATTTAAATTTATCAATCCCGCTGAGGATTAAGAACAATAACCTTAATTTGCACAAGAAAACAACAAACTTAAGGATTCTGGTAGTTGTAGTCAAATGACGTCAACGATACAATTGTCCTATTGATTTATGTCAACTAAGCTTTCCAGCATTCTCGTCCCCGGAACCACTCTGCTTAATTTGTAACGAAAGACCACGTGACCAAGAAACGACGGGCTCTGGGGACGAGAATGGCTTTCCACCACACTGGACGCCATCTTTGAAGACGCCGCTGATCAATGAAGCTTCAGAAAACCTGGAAGTTAACCCGGAAGTAGAGTGTAAGGTCGTATTATCATCAGGGGGGGTTAGTGTAGTTATGAGATACCTTTTACAAGTGAAAGACACAGCATTTTACATATACGTCCAGTTTGTCAATAGAATATTGTTATTCTTTGTCAAGATTTGCCTTTCACTTAGAATGTACATTTTTTTAGCCAGTGAATGACCATATTAATGACGTGAATTTATGAAGGAACATACGCACTGGGATTTCAAAATGTAGCCGTCGGCAGTATTAACAGGGTTTCTTACAAGGCTATGATTACACTAGGGAGATTTTCTGGGTTCGTGACGAATCCGACACATTTTACCGCATTCTTTTTGCTTTTTTTTACAGGCACATGCGTAAATCCGAAATAAAGACGTCCACGGGTCATAGCTTAGTCAATTCTAAGCGTGCCCACCCCCTGGGAATTTGTCATTTTGTTTAGAAAAGCTGGAGTGCTCCCACGGTGGAGCCGGTTTTGGCCCGCGGTAGTATTCTATTCTCTTATGATCGATTAGTTAAGTTAAGAGACAAATAACCTGAAAAACAGCCAACATTTGGCGACGCTACCACTGGTTTCCCCACCAAATGACGTCCGAGAAACGAGCGCAGATATTCCATACTGATGACGCGTCACTACCCAGATCTGGGTAGTGCATCTGATTGGTCGTGTCGCGTGGGAAATTTGCTTCAACCAATCAGAAGCACTACCCAGATCTGGGTGTGACGCGTCATCGGTATGGAATTTCTGCGCTCGTTTCTCAGACTTCCGTGAAAGCATAGTTAAGTGAGTGGAATGGTTATGAAACCCGTCAGACTCCTTTGTTATATGTTTTGTGGACCTGAAAGTGCACAACGCTCAAAAATTCCTATCATTTTGATTGTGATGACCAATAAAAACGTTGCATTAATTTATTCCGTAACAATTTGCCAACAGAAAACAAAGGATTGTGCACTTTCACGGTGCTTTGAACATAAACTGCCGCACTGTTGTTTTTATCATTGATGTTTGCCGCTTTTCATAACCAGTCTCCTCTAATAACTATGGTGAAAGGATACATTAGTAAGATAAGAGGAGTCACTGCTCAATATTTCCTTCCTTTTGTTTATCTTTGAAGTAATTTTACTAAAAAAAAAGTATTATTTTCAAAACAGATGGCGTGACACTGATCAGCTTAACATTACATAGGTTAACTATGTTATTAACTAAGAATTTGATTAGAGGACTAAAACGATTAGAGAGAGAGAAAGAAAGCGCCTTCAATTCAATTGAGTTATTTTCTCACAATATTTTAGCTAGTGCCAAGTTACAGTCTTTTAGAT
>CALNXK010000691.1:37500-75742 GCA_942486035.1 Porites lobata | reverse complement strand
TATTGCTGTTTTGCCGTTCTTGTTGACGTCGTCGTCGTCGTTTCGTAAGCTCCTTCTACCAAAATAAAGGGGCTGTATCATGGACGTGGCCCATTTTGTTTTAGCGTTTCCTATATGGCTTACATTTAAGTCTCTATAAAAAGGTTTATGACCGTTTAACAAAAACACCGGCACCGTTTGGCTGGGGCTTATATTAGCTGTATTCGCTGTTCTTAGCCTTTAATTTGCAATCAGTATGTATTTCTCTAATAAAATAGATATGGTTTTACTCAAACTAAAAAGATGTATCTTAAGTTTTAGGAAGAGCACTCTCGTTTGGTCCATTTGCTGATCACGCACTTACGACGCGCGGTCATCAACGACTTCTTTATAGTGGGTACCATTTAACGAGGAAACTTGGGTAGATCTCCATGCACCTTTCCTTTTCATTCACAAAAGAAAATTCTCCCCAGGTAAAATTGTTTATACTAGAATATATACGTGGGAAAACGCATATCGAAAGTCCTGAATTGAAGCTCTGAAATTTATATTCTGGGGGCTTATGTTCAGAGGGGCTTTATATAAGCAACTCATCTCAGGAAGAACTGATTTACGTTTCGAAAACCCATTGGTTTTTGAGCGTGATCAAGCGATGTTACTTAAATCTACCATTATTATTATTATTATTACCTCTATTATCACAGTCTTTGCTGGTGTTCTTTTTGTGCATCAGCCGGGCGCAAACCATGCACCTAGAGCGTCAGTCACTCAAGTCAATCATTCTGTTCATACACTGAGCACCTTTCTGAGGATTCGCGCAGATCCCAGCATGCAGATCTTTTGAATCTCTGTCATAGTAGCTCTCTCTGATACTTTCTTGATGTTTTCTACCATACCCTTCTTCACTGTACCAGGCGCACCAACAACCACAGGGATCACTACGGCTTTCATATGCCACATTCCCTGTATTTCTAGTTCTAGGTCTTTGTACTTGCTTTTTTTCAGTTTCCTTCAGTGCGATGTTTCTATCTGATGGAACAGTCATATCAATCCGTTTGCAGGTGGAATTCACTGAATCTTTAACGATGATGTCTGGTCTGTTCTCTGTTATAGTTCTATCAGTATTGACCGGCATGTCCCACATGATAGTGATGTTGTTATCGTTATTGTGCATCGCGTCTCTGGCTCGTGTTCGTACCATTTGTCTGTAATCTCTATATCATGATCTTTACAGATGCTCCAATGGAGATATGCTGCAGTATTATTGTGCCTGGAGATGTACTCTGTTTTGGCTAATACCTCACATCGAGATAAAATATGGTCCACTGTCTCTTCATGTCGCGAACACATTCTGCATTTGCTCTCCACTTGTTGGCCACATATTACTTTCTGGTAGTTTCTGGTGTTTATTGCCTGGTCTTGAGCTGCTACAAGTAGACCCTCCGTTTCTCCTTTCAGATTACTTGACAACCATTTGTTGGTGGTGACTGTGTCTACATGACTTATTATTATTATTATTATTATTATTATTATTATTGTTATAAGTGTTCAGTTTGAAGACCGTATTTCTTCTCCAAGGGCCCAGTCCAAACCTTGAACCTGGGGCACTTGAGGGTTTCTTTGTCATTATTGTCGCTTGATGGATAGGACCTTCCGTGGAATATGTGCCGTTCCCAGTAATGTTGTCTTTTGAATTTCCCAGATGTCAACGTTCGCTGTAATTTCTCTAAAACAAGCTTCTCTGAGCCTTTCTTAATCCCTAACGCACCTACAACCACTGGAATTATTTCGGTCTTCATCTGCCAGGTTCTCAGCTAATTTCGATTTCCAGATCTTTATACTTGGAAAGTTTTTTGGAAATCTTTTTGGAGGTATTTTTATCAGAGGGTATAGCCACATCAATGAGAGCGCATTTCTTATCCCTACTGTTCTTGATGACAATGTCAGGACGGTTTGTAGAAATTTCTCTGTCCGTATGAATAGGCATGTCATAGAGAATGGTGATATCATTCATTTTGTTATTATTATTACTATTATTATTATTATTATTATTATTATTGTTATTAATGGCGTGAGCTTGTAAATTAGTGTTTTAGGACCTTTTAATATTTGTATGTCATCAGAATTTTAGTCTATGATAGTGGAATGTAAATTGGTCATATGTTAATAAAATTTTTTTAGTTATTAGTAATGGTAACAGGACTGAGTAGAGTCCAATTCGTGCCACGTTCACGATCCGTTTTCTCATTTCGGAATTCGCAAGGAAAACTCCGCGTTCACAATCCGTTACTGCCCTTTTGACAAACATGCGAACTCTAAAGTTCAAAAGCTGCCTTCACAATTGCGTTTTTCGCTGCCGTCAATCATAATTACGAGCACAAGCAACGAACCTTGAAACACAGAAACACACAAAACGGATTCAAATCCACCAATCACAAATCAAAAACCATGACCTTTTGAACCCGTTAAAGTAAAGTTTTGTTTCCTAAGAGGTCCGTTAAGATGATTGACGGCAGCGAAAAACGAAATCGTCAATTGGCTTTTGAACTTCAGAATTCGCATGTTTGTGAAAAGCGCAGTAACACCAAGAAAATATGCTGTTTACTTCACGTTTTCCAGCACACGGAAAACGTGGTTGAACAGTGCGCTTTCTCTCGTTAAGCGGACATTTTACCAAATGGTTAATGTAAGAAAAATATCGCGTTCGTGACTCGTTTTCCCACTTCGGAAAAGACAAGGACAACTTGGCATTCACCATCACTTTAATAACAGAGGGAAAATATGCTATTCATGTCACATTATCCAGCACATGGAAATCGGGGTTGAACAGCTCGTTTTCTGTCGCTAACCTGAAATTTTACCAAACGGTTAATGTCCTTAAAATATCACCTTCCTGAATCCTTTTCCGACTTCGGGTAACACAAGGAAAACTCGCGTGAAAACTCAACTTTCGCCGGCGGTAACACCAGGAAAACATGCCGTTCATTTCACGTTTTCTAGCACTTGACAAACGCTATTCAAGAGTGCGTTTTGAAACTCATTTTACCATCGTTATCAGCAACGTGTAAACAGGCCGTTGACCGCCGTGTTTTATTTGGGTCCAAACATTTCCTGCCAAGAATTCCCTCAGCTTTATTTTGATTATCTTATCAGCAAGAACTTTGCCAAGAAACCGGTGTCCGAGAATATTACAACGGAAATTGACTTCTCAGTAATCTCAGTTCAGCAAATTTTGAATTCGATAAGACTTATTTGAGGTTTGTCGTAATCGTCGTTGTTTTTGAAACAAACTCAAGGCATACAAAATGCATGCAGAGGCTTTTCTCTGCCGCGAAGCAAAAGATACGCAAGGGATGAGAACATTTTTGTTTCCTTAGTATGAGACAAAAGAACAAGATCACATGACCTCAAAGTCTGCGTTTCTTTCATGTGAGAAAATTTTGTCACATTTCGAAGCAGGAGGCGGGAATTTCGAGTTTTGTTGTTTTGCTGCCATGTCCGCGGTCGATCGTGGCCATGAAATGTCTCTTTCGGACCGTCACTTCTTGTTATTACAAGCCACGGTTAAAGGAAGCAAGGTTTTGAGGGCGCAAGTGGCCGAGAGAACAGAGAAAGAAGAGGACGTCAACAGACTTACCTTTAAGCTGTAGACGAGCTGTGTGAAAAGTTTTCGACCGAAGAGGCGTGTAGAAAGAGGAAAAGGAGCGCCAGTTCTTAACTGACGGTTTCAAGACAATTAGGGTAAGCTCTATTTTAACTTCTTTTAGCATGTATTGTAACGAATTTGAATGCAAGTCGAGGATTTGTTAGTAAGCGTGGAATCTGGAATAGTGAAATTCGGAATCCGGAATACAACTACCTAAGGAAACTTTCTTGGAAGGGACAAGAAAACAACTCTGGAAGATAGGCTAAAAGTTACCGTACCGTGTGGCACAAAATTTTTTGTGCGAGTTTGTTTTTGCAGATTGGTGATTTTTTCTGTCTTGCGTGATCTAATTTTTGCGATTAGGAGAGATTGTTTTTTCTTGCTGGGAATTAATGGCTCAGTCAATTCCAAGCATGCCTTCCCCCCTCCTTCCGCGTGGGCATTTGTCAGGTATTTAATAATAATAATAATATTAATCAACTTTATTTAACGAGGGTAACACGGGATAGTACTTTAACTGAATAACTAATGGCCCTCAAACTAAAATTATAAAACAACAATTAAGTAAGCACAAATACATATCGTTTAAGATAAAGAACTATAAATATATATATGAATAAGTAAAAACTATTTTACAATTATAAAATATCCTTACAATGAATATCTACAAACTATAATTACAATAAGAATACAGCTAGGATGGGTCAAGCGAGAGGAAGGTTGTGAAATGCCGGATTAGCATAAAACTAAGAAATAAAATTAACTTTGTCATTTCGTCGGTCATACGAGTGATTAACAAAATCGGACGACCGCGTAGCGGGAGTCCGATTTGTTTAATCACGAGTATGATTACAGACCGAATTGGACGACACGAAGTTCTGTTACCAATTAACCATAACTTTAGCAAAATTTGTAATATGATAGGCTATTTTTTAAATCAAAACACAAGAAATTCGAAATTTTGTTTTGCTAGCAGTGACAAAAGGGACTTTAAGATCCAACGACGCGACGGCAATGAGAACGTCGCTTAAAAATGGAATTTGCGTTCTTTCAGTCTATATCGCAATTATTCCTACCCACTTACTTTGTCAAATGTAGGCGAACCCTCCTGGAGTTGAATTCCTACGCACCATATCCAAGTACAGTAAGAGAAATAAAATCTCGTCGTTGCTTGTTTACGTCCTCCGTAAAACGCGAAATTAGGCATGTTCACGTCGTAGTCGCGCAAAAACGGGCAGAGAAATGTACAAAAAAGCATGGTGCACGTACAAAGTTGTTGTTTTGGTAATCAAACCTATTGTTTTTTTTACGTACTCGTTACCGTCCGCGTCGTTGGATCTTAAACTCCCTAAAAAAGCCATTTAAGCGCGCACGTGATGGCGCGTACTGTCCAATTACCTAGGCATGACGCGTACTGTCCTATTAAACTGTCTAATTAAGGCTGAAATCAGGGCAGTTGATAGCAAATCAGATTTGACAATTTTGTTATAGTTATGATTATTGTTAATATTATTATTATTATTGTTATTTTATTATTTTATTATTTTTATTTTTTCTGCGGACTGATTTGACAACATCTACTAACTGGTAACTTTAGTCAGGTGATTTTTTCTATGAATCTGCGATGAGGGTGCCCAGTAGGTGGCTCATCTTGCTTCATTGTCTGTCAAACAAGAGTGATTTTTTTACCGTCCTTGTTGAAAAACGTGCAATGTATTTAACGGCATTAAATACCAGGGCTCCTTGTTGGTCGTTTTGACCAACCAGCGAAAAAACCCGAAATTTCGTGGTAGCAAAAGTGGAATTTCCGATCGGTAAAAAGTTGTTCCATTTGGTCGTAAACCCCGGTACGTGGCCGGGTGCCCGACCGTGGACCTGGAACTGGTATAAACTACAAGAAACGTCAATGGAACACGACATTCCGTTCGGAAACCGGGAAAAATTTTTAGATTTTCCACTTTTTCTGGGAATTTTCCAGTGGTCGAACCGAAACGTGTTCCACCAAACCGGAAATGGAAAAATTGCCTATGGAAAGCGCCCATAGTCGCCAGATGTAAATTTTTAGTCGCCAGTTCGTATAATGTAAATGACGCAGCTCATAGTCAGGGCTTCTGATATTTCGCGCCGTCGCAGAGCCGCGAAATTCACAAAAACACGCAAAATACCGCGAACTTCGGTAGAAATCTTATCAAATACATGTCTGTACAACATATTTGAAACTTTTCCCAGCTATTGGGGCTATTTACTTGCCGTAAACTGGTAAATTTATCTTGAAACTTCGTCACTGAAACGTGCAAACAACGTCCCGTAACTCCGAAACTACCAGGCGTAATTATGTTGCTAAAAACTGGGCACTAGCCATGATGTTAAAGGCTTTGCCATTGGTTCAGTTCTGGAGCGTATTGTTGTTGAAAGAGCAAATGATGACTCTTTTAGAAAAACATTAAAAACGCTGGTCTGGTCAGCGCAAAAACCGATCGATCTCTGACGAAGTTTTCCCTGAAAATAACCCCAAAGTCGGCCTTTTTTGACCGACTGATTTTCGGCTAAGTTTGCCCCGAAAATTCCTGCGAAATCGGTCGATTTTTCCGCGAATTTGCCCCTAAAAGCCCGCGAAATTTGACTTTTTTTAAGCGACCTATCAGAAGCCCTGCATAGTATGGTGCGATCTATCAGATTTGAAAATATCGTGGATAGAAGTCGGTATAAATTTGGAGGTAAACTGGCTTTGCTTATGCGATTTGGCACATTTTTTTATGATGAAAGCAAAGCAGGATAAAATGAAATGTTTGTTTTAACTTTATTCTTTTATTTTAAATCTAAATCATAGAAATCTGGTCGCCACTTTGGCGACTAAACTTGAATTTTAGTCGCCAAAGAGAAAATGTTAGTCGCATTGGCGACCGTATCAGTCGCAATTTCGGCTCTGTATACACTTTGCTTTTTCAATTTTCGAAAGGGCGCCAAAGAAAGCGAAAATCAGTGCGTATCAACAGGTACGTTAAGTGCTTTTAGCACAATTGTATTTATTTTGTTGATTGTTTTCGTTTTCACGATCCAATGTTTACATTCTGTGCAAGTCTTTTAACTAAAATGAACTTAATAAGATAAGGAACACATATAAAAACGATAAATTAATTAAACGATCATATATTTAGTACTTCTCAAAATATTAACCTGCTTTTAATGGTGTTTTAACCTGCTTTTAATGGTGTTTTAACCTGCGTTTAAAGGTGTTTTAACCTGCTTTTAAAGGTGTTTTAACCTGCTTTTAAAGGTGTTTTAACCTGCTTTTAATGGTCTTTTAACCTACTTTTTAAAGGTGTTTTAACCTGGTTTTAAAGGTGTTTTAACCTGCTTTTAAAGGTGTTGTAACCTGCTTTCTGAATGGTGTTTTAACCAGGTTTTAAAGGTGTTTTAACCTGCTTTTAATGGTCTTTTAACCTACTTTTTAAAGGTGTTTTAACCTGCTTTTAATGGTGTTTTAACCTGGTTTTAAAGGTGTTTTAACCTACTTTTAAAGGTGTTTTAACCTGCTTTTAATGGTGTTTTAACCTGCTTTTGAAGGTGTTTTAACCTGCCTTTAATGGTGTTTTAACCTGTTTGAAGCAACATTGAAATGTATTTTAAAATGGTTTTGCTGAATTTGAAAAAATGCTCGTATAATTTTAAAACAGTTTTAAATAGATTTTAACATGGTTTTAAGCAGGTTAAAACACCATTAAAAGCAGGTTAAAACACCTTTAAAAGCAAGTTAAAACACCATTTAAAACATAATTTAGTAACTATTTTTAATATTATTTCTAAATACAATAAAAATTTTAATTTAATTTAAAATACATTAAAACTTTGTAAAAAATAGTGTTTGGTTTGGGAACTTAAGTTCCCAAACGATAAAATTGCGTCTCATAATATATCAGTAAGTTAGCATGAAATTCTCCAGCACGTTGATTTAAGGTGCTCTGCGACAAACTGCTTGTTCGTGCGATTGCACGAATAAACAGGTTTGTTTTTTTTTTGATTGGTAAATTTTCCTTTGTCAATAGGAATGAACGAAAGGAAAATTTACCAATTCAAATGGAATGGACTCACACCATTATCAACTAAAAGACCTAGAAAGATTTGTACGTAGTAAAATTCTCACCCAATTAAATTCTTGCAAGATATCTCTAGAGGCTTGACAAGGAACGCCCACTTTAGCGGTCGGAGTTATCAGCTCGCTAATTAAAGCAGAAAACAACTAACCATGTGACTTTATTTCCCGCCAGTGATAGGCTTTGGAACTCTAAAATTAGCTATAGCATTCTGCAACATTAGTAACGTCGGCCACCAGCAGCAATGAATGTGTTTTTAGACTTCATTTAGAATTTGCCCCTGCTGTAAGAGACACCTACCAGCAAGATCACATAGACAAGGTTGGAGCGGTCAACAGAAGGGCAGCAAGATTTATAAAACAAGATTAAGACTGGAATCATAGGGTGTCGCCAATGATGAGTTTATTGTTCATAGAATTTTTGAAAGAAAGAAGAAAAATCAACAGTTTGTAACATTGTACGTACCAAGCAAGACCACCAAGTACGTACCAAGACTTTACGAGGTATCCCATACTTCAACAACTGTAATACCACAGAAGTAGCTGGTAGTTAAATCTACCGTTTTATTATTATTGTTATTATTTTAATTTGTTTAATTTTTTCAACTGACAGTTTGACAACATCTGCTAGCTGGTAGTCATTTTCTATGAATCTGCGATGTAAGTGTCCAGCAGGTGGCTCATCTTACTTCAATGTCTGGCTGACAAAAAGTAATTTAACCATCGCAAATAACAAATCGTGAAACGTCCTTGTTGAGTCGTCAACTAGCGACGCGCAATGAAGTATTTAACTGCAGTTCTTTACTGCGCAGTATACACTTTGATTTTTCAGTTTTCAAAAGGGCGCCAACAAAGGGAAAAACAGCACGTATCAACAGGTACGTTAAGTGCTTTTAGCACCATTGCAATTATTTTGTTCATGTTTTTCGTTCTCGCGATCCAATGGTTACATTCTATGCCAGTCTTTCAACTAAAATGAACGTAATAAGATACGGAAAACATACAAAAACGATAAAGAAAGTAAACGATCGTATCTATAGTACTTTTTATAATAACACAACAGTAAAATGTCGAAGCCGATCTAGTGTTAATACCTAGAGATAAATCGATCTCGAAATGGTTTTACCCGCCTCAGAATGAATCCAAAGGTATCTAATTCTTTCTTTGTGTTAAACCTAGACCACAGAGGGTCAATGTCTGCAGGAAAGAGCGGTTCAACTTTCGTACGCACTTATTTTTCACTAATTATTATTAACAAACTGAAGTTCCAAATTACAAAAAAAGCATTTCAGAATTAAGAACTAAAAAATCTCAAAGAAGGATAGCCAGGAAGATTCAGCCCAGTTCTGTCAGTTCAACTTATTGAACCACGGCGGTTTTTAGACCATACAATGAGGCATGTTATATCCCCAAGCATTTCTTTAATAGAGGGCTCTAACGAATTTCTGATGGGAAAGTATGATCCATGCGAGAGATTCAGAATCACCCCAGTGGCGGATCCAGGGGAGGGGCCAGGGAGGCACGCGCCCAGCCCCCCTTATTTTTAGACGAAACTGAGGCCCGAAGGGCCAAAAAAAATGTTTTTGGACACTGGCGCCCCCCTCTCCTTATCTCTGGGTCTGAATGACTTGGCTTCCCCCCTTATCTGAAGGTTTAGATCTAAAGTGCAGATTATAACAAGTAAAGAGAAAACTTGGTCAGCTGGTGAAAATTCACGTTTGCCGTAAACGTGACTGTAAGCTTAAATCTTTCTAATGACTCGAGTTTTACTAACGGAGCAAAGATATCCTTGTTCATTTTTTGATGCTTGTAAAATAATCTTTTGTCTCTCTCGCGAACATCCGAACGGCTGCGGGGGGGGGATGGGATGAGAGACGGGTTTATTTGCTTCATTAAAAGGAGTGATTGTGTTTTTGTGCTGATCCTAGAGGCTGAACGTGGACTGGTTAGAAAGCGGCGAGCATTTGGTTCCTTTGAACCACCGTGCAACCGTAAGTAATATCTTGAACTGAATTACCGTAAATCCTCTATTAAGCCCCCCTCTCAAATAATCCCCCTCCCTCTAATAAGCCCCCCTTTTCAGGGGAAGAAAGTTCATAAGCCCCTATTCTTCGACCCCCGACTGTTAAACTTCGTGTATGTGACAGGGGTACCATATTTGCTAATAAAAGGTATACGAAAGGGGTCCCTTTTCTGTCAAAAATTGTATAGAAAAGGGTAAAGGGTTGGACCCCTGGGAATAGTTTCCCTGTATAAAGCTTTGTCTACTAGACCCCCCCCGCCCCTACCCAGCCTCGCTCGGGCTCTGATGTTCGGCCGTGCATGTTGCAGAAGGAGAGAAGGTCCTGGCTGACAGTTGTCTCGAATGATCGCTGATATTTACCTCGCCGCGATTTATTTAGTCTGCCACACAGCCGTTTTTAGTGTCGTCACGCAACGCTCCTCCCCACTAGTGGGGAGGAGCGTTGCGTGACGACCCTAAAAACGGCTGTGTAGCAGACTACGATTTATTCTGCCACTATTCACCTCGATTTGAAAGAAAAATTGCTAATTCAAATATATGGGACTTATAAACCCAATTCCCAAATGATAAACGTCTCGGCGTGTGCTGTATATAGAGCTAGTGATGCACGATACCGGCTTGCTTATAAGCACAAAAAGAAACGTAGTAGCTAGTTGTTTGAGATGATAGCCACCTTTAACAATTTTTTTGACACTGTAAACAGTCAGAAAAAAAAGGATAAAGTTTTTCTGACCGATGATGGGCGCCAATAACAACAAAAAGCCGTACTTTTCTAGATAATTTTTTTTTTTTGGGAGCCCATAACCCGGAGTGATCACCTCCTTTGTGTCCATGCAGTGGCTTTTCTATAAACCAACTTATTTCTAGATCGATTTTCCAACGAAGTTTGGCTTTTAAATAGGTATTATAAATGGAGATGCAAAAGCGTGTGACCAGAAAATAGTATTTCAGTGAATGACCTTTGTGCATTTGCTTAGGCTTGACATCAGGCTAAAAAAACAGTGAGAAAAAACAAACTATATTAGCGTCGGAGTTGCATTTACTGAGCTCTTTTACAATTGTAATTTCCAAGTGTCAGTAGCCATTGTGACACTCTCTCAGTCTCTAAAAAGATGTTTGCACTTGTAAGGTAGACTACTTCTGTAAACGTTTTATACAATTTAGCGCTGCAGTAAGCATACCCCAGCTTTTTCACTGAGCTGGGTAACCCGGTCCGAGCCCCTCCTCAGCTTCACTCAAGTAGTAAATAGGGGTAATTGACACGCAAAGCGCGCGAATTTACTTTTGTTTTATTAATATTTGCAACATACCAGTGAGAATGTTTCCATTTCAGTTACCAACGGCATCTATTTAGAAAGATGGGACCGGATAGATTATAAGCGTATACAATTCCTCCTCACGGACCCTCGTTATCCAATGCTGCCATCGAAAGCAATATGTCTTCCTGATTTCCAGCAACCGCAGAATTGGGCTGATTATTTCGGTGCTCGAGCAAGGACGTATTTTGTTCCACAGCAGACCGGAATTTACTACTTCATGCTCTGTAAGTCCATTTGACGATTCGTACTTAAGGATATCAGAAAGAAATTGTTCGTTTAGTTTCGTCTCTAACTACCTGAGGGAATTACTCATTCCCGTCTATTCTCTCTTTACACATATATGTGCTTATTGTGGTAAGATTAGATTTAGGAAAACGTTTTTTACTTTCTTCCTAAAAAAGGCGCCACTAAGCGGCTGACAGAGAAATTCGTAAGTCGCACTGTGAAGTTTCAAAGTCATAGTCATGTAGTGGGCGCCAAAGAAATGTTTGAAAAAGTCTGATGCACGTGCAGAACTGTACGCTCATCAGCCGCTGTACAGGAAATGAGCCCGCGCTCCTCATTGCAAAAACAAAGGAGCCCGTTTAACGCCCTTAGCGGCGAGGAGCAAGGAGAAAGGCATGTATTCGCAGGCTGGTTTCTTCGAAAGTTCCGGTAATTTTTCGGACCCTGAAAGCCGTTTCATGTTTGCCGTGTTTACATTCAAGATCGACGTTCTAATAATTTTTAAAATTATACAATAAAGCTATCAGCTAACAAAACAAAATTGAATAGTAGCTCACAAACTATCCAATTTTTTTTCGTCACCTGATATTTTCATTGTATCATTTTCAAAAGTGTTCATTATTTATCCTTGATTGAAGGGAAGGGGCGCATTTTCTACGGATCCACTTTCAATATCTTTAAAACTGCCCCCTCAGGCATCCCCCTATCCTTTATATAAGTGCAAGTAAATGGTTCAAACGATGTGATATTCAAGAATTGGTTTGGTCTCACTCTTTTTCCAGATTTTTTGCTTGGAGCAGTACTGGGCTAGGAGCCTAATAATCTCCTGACTGGGCATCGTAACGTCTGTAAGGTCACTTTCATTGTCGGTTGATTCACTGTCAAAATCACTATCTGTTAGGTCCTGCATCATCAGTGTCAACCTCTGCTAAAACCACAAGTTTCCAGATTTACTCACCCAGAATAAACAACAGGTTTCAACCTTTAAGTAAAAGGGGGTGAAATCTATAAAGCTCAAACGTTTGAGACAGCCAAGTTAGTGTTCCTTCAGCACATAGGCACACCCATATGACAATGTATCTGGGTAGAGTATCTCTTCACCTCTGATTCCAGCCTTCAAATGCTCAAGTGTTGTAAAATACATCAGTATTATAATTATTATTATCGTTATTCAAGTTTGACATCTACCCCCACTAACTATGTTGAAACAGAAACGATCCCCCCAACCCCTTCCTCCCAAGGAAGCACTTCAAACGTTTCTGCCCCTCCTCATGATTTCGCCGAGCCCCCCTCCCCCAACGGGATAAATAATGAGGCCTCCCTTATTGTAAAGGAAGGACTTCAACGTTTCTGCCCGCCCCCCCACTCATGATTTTGCCGAGCCCCCCTCCCCCCCTAACGGGATAAATAATGAAGACTCCTTTATTGTAACTTTGATCTTGAACTGATGCAAACACGGCAAACACAAACAGCTTTCAGGGCCCGACAAGTTACCGGGACTTTCGAGAAATGGGCCAGCCCGGGAGAATGGCGGAAATCGAGGCTAAGCCGACGTACCCGCGTTTTGCTCATAAAATCACAGGCTGTCCAGACGTAGTGTGTGTCAATATATTAATATTCACATGGACAAAATGGGATGAATCGTCGAAACTCCCATGAACTAGAATAGTCCAAAAGTCAAAATATAACAAAACAAAGCTAAGATAACTTTAACTGAACGTCTCGTTCTCCCGGCCGGTTAAAGTGGCATTTTGTTGAGTTTTACAATCGTAGGTACTATCCACTAAAGAACCTACAATTGCAAAACTCAACAAAATGCCATTTTAACCGGCCAGGAAGAAGAAGGAGACGTTCAGTTAAAGTTACCTTAGCTTTGTTTCGTTATAGTTTGACTCTTGGATTATTTTAGTTCATGGGAGTTTCGACGACTTATCCGATTTTGTCCATGTGAATATTAATATATTGACACACATCTCGTCTTGGCCGCCTGTTAGGCCTTTCCAGATTCTGCTCGGCAACTTTTTAGCAACTTTTAGGATTTTGAGCAACTTTGTTGTCAGAGAGCAACTTCTAGCAGCTTTTCGGAAAACTAGCAACTTTTCCGAAAACTGGTAACTTTTGGGCTATTTTGAACCAAAATGCTGAATAACCCCTTTTTTTTGAACAAGTTAAAATTCTCTTGGTTAAAATTTTCAACATCTTTCTAGTAAAACTCATATTTTTATCCTTTGAATGGGTATCATGTGGACGTGGTAATTAATTACAAGAATTGGGTTTGGGTAGCCTCTAGCCCTCAACCTCCTTCCCCCACGAGAAGGGAAAAGCCCTGGGAACGAGGTTGGGATAGCCTGTGGACTGTGTGTAAACAAAATGGCGAACGCCACGTTGTCTTCCCGATTTAGCTGGATTTGTAAGCCAGATTGTTACACTTACTGTCTAACTTCAAAGTTTTTGTGACTAGCCACTTAGATTTAACTAAAGGTTGCCTAATTTGTTGTAACTAGTTACTTAGTTGTACCTTAATGTTGATTGCAAAGCAATTGTTCTTAAAATTAAACATGCTGTCTTAAAAATATTCGAGCAACTTTACAAAATTTTTGAGCAGCTTTTTCAATTTTGAGCAACTTTTGAGCAACTTTTTGGCATATTTCTTAGCAACGTTTTAGCTTTTCCGGAGCAGAATCTGGAAAGGTCTACCGCCTGTGATAAAATCAATTGGTTTTTGACGTTCCCGTTGCAGCCGTTGTCGTAGTTGCTTAAGCCTCCTAATAACGGCTGCGAAAGAAAATTTTACTGATTGTACTCGATAACTCTTTTTTCAGCTTCTAACGCTGGAAGCGAGCTGTTTCTTAGTGCCAATGAGAAACCTGACTCAAAGTCAAGGATTTCTGAAGTAGAAGGAGGATTTCCCACTTATCCTTATGAGTTTGACAGGTGAGATAAAGGCTTCTATTTATAGTATATTTTGTAAATGTTTTCCCCACCTTAAACAGAATAGACTGTGCAGGATAGTCAGAGAAGGCAATCTTGATTTCAAATTACCGACTTTAATCCAGGATTCTGGTCCTCTTTCAATACACTTAAAACCAAGATGGCTGCCCCGGTCGGTCAGCGCTCGATCTCCACCTTACGGAAAAACGGGGGACTGAGAATAGTCTACTGGAGTATCAGACTAAAGGACTGAAGGGCGTAACGTACCATGTTATTGATTTCAGTTTCCTTTGGCCGAAAACAGCGAACCGAACACAGCTTAGTCTTAAGATAATAAAAATTAAAAAGTCATATTTACTCATCCCTGGATCTTAAGAGACAGGAATAAATTTTGGTATATCGAAACGAGACGAAGATTAGTCTTAATTGATCTAAGAGGCCCTTGGTCTCCGAACAGGTTAGTACATATGGATCACCCAAAAGACACTTTAATAAGACTTTTGCTCCCGATCAAGAAAAACAGATAAAAAGCACCTCGCCAGTACCGGGTTAGCCTGTGTACGGCCTCTCCCTCCTCTCTCAAATCCCGATTCTATGGAGCTTTAGCAACGACGACAGCGACGGCGACGAGAAAGGCAAAAAGGCAGTAGGTTAATAAGCAAAACAGCAACTCTGCACGTGCGTCTCGCTTTATCTGTACATTTCGTTGCTTTCACTGCACGAGTACGGGGGGAAATTCTTTTCTGCAACGTTTTATGGAGGACGTAAACTTACGACGACGAATTTCTCTTTCTCTTTTTTAAACTTAGTGTTGGTCTCTAAGAATTCAATTCGAGGGAAATTCATTCAAATGGCATATTGGACGAGTTGGAGAAACCGCAACAAAGTCTGAAAAAACGCGGAGTCTCTTTAATTGATAGCGACGTTTTTGCTGACGTCATCGTTGTCGTCGTCGTTTCTAAAGCTCCCTTCTGTTAGACGGGCTTATACAGAGTGAGTGGGAAACGGGGGGCTTTTTGAGCGGCAGTTTACGGAATTCATACCTGAACCTCAAGCCTCAAAGATAGGAATACATTTATGTTCTCTTTAGTTATCTTATTAATCTAAGAGCCTCTAAGTCTCGGAAGAGGCCGGTATAAAGTTAGCCTCCCTCCACTCTCTCCCCTATTATGTTTGAGGGAAGTAGGTGGCTGTAAACAGGCTAATACATAGTGAGCTTTTAGTTTCAGTGACAGGATTAAATAAAGGACCATATTGGGGACAGCCAGTAATATAATCAACCTTATGTGTCATGAATCTATGCAGGTATAGCGACCAAATATCACTTCCTATTCCTCTGGACAAGGGAAAATATTATTACATGGAAACAATAATGAAAGACGATCATCAAAATGATCACTTAGAAGTTGGAATGCAGGCACCTAACGGGACAAATTACACAGTGATACCTTCGACATTCTTGAGGACCAGTTTGCCTGTTCCACCCAGTAAGTCTTGAAGGTTAAGTATTGTTTGTTACTGTTTGCTACATACTGTTCCAAAAGTAACTGTCAAAGATTTCGACTGGTGGTCTTTCTCATTTGAGAGAGTTCGGCGGGAGAAAACTGTCAAGCTTACAGGGACCTGCAACATAGTTGTCTATTCACGGTAAGAGCCCAGGATGAACAGAAAAAGTAATTGTCGACTCGAAAGAATTAGCTTTCGAACCGAAAACTGTATCTTATCTAAGAGAATTGTAAATTGCCTAGTGTAAAGGGCCCTACAAAAAAGTGTCGGTTCGCACGTGTCTTACGAATGGATGGAATCATTTTCTACTCTGAAGAATCCGGCAGAGTGACTTAATTTGTCAAACGGAAAAGTGCATCTCATTTAAGAGAGTTAGAAATTGCCAAGCATAAAAGGCCATACAGTGAGTCGTTGACTCCTACATACCGGTTCCATAAGTAGACAAAATCATTGTCAAATGGGAAGAATGAGTTGCCAGTAAACGGAAATGGGTTTTATTAGAGAGACTTCAAAGATCTTTAAATGATATGAAGGACTTTGCAAACTGCAGCGAAGTGTTTCCTACCGTTTGGATTTTACGAATGGACAGTCTTTGGGGACTTGATATAATATAAGTTGCCAAACGACAAAATAGCTTCTCAGAAAGTCAGCATGAAATTTTCCAGCATGTTGATTTAAGGGGCTCTATGACAAACTTCCCGTTCGTGCGACGACTGCACGAATAGACTGTGGCTTGTTTTTGACCCGACACGACCCCTCCGGAATCCGGGAAATTTTTGCATCTGGAATCCAGATTGCATCAAATTTTTGCTGTGGAATCAGGAATCCCGCGCTTTGAAATCCGGAAAACAGCTCCTAGAATCCGGAATCCCTCTAACGATTGGATCCGGATTCCAAGTTCCATTGATAAAGAATCCGGAATACGGGACCTTTAATCTGGAATCCACGCAGCCTCGTTCCCAGTCTTCCTCGGCGATTTCGGAAGTGACGTCACCTGTCAAGCTTGTCGGGAAATTCGCCGCGTACTCTATCGCACTCGGTTCCAAGCCTCCTCTGGTAACTCGGATAGCGAGAACTGGCCTGGGTAGGAGGTTGGAATCCACGGCGTGTCCGAATCCATAATCCAAGATTGGATTCCCTTACTTGGGGCGAACTCGACAGAATAGGTTGTCGAACAGAAAATGGATGCATTTTTGATTGGTAAATTTTCTTTTATCAACAGGAATGAAAGGAAAGTTTACCGATTCAGATAAAATGGACTCACGCCCATTATCACCTGAACGACTAGAGAGATTTGTTCATAGTAAAATTATAATCTAATTAAATTCTTGCAAGATATCTATTAGCCTCCCACGCAGACGTTCTTAGGGGTTTGTCGTGCCCCACAAAGAACGTCTGCGGGGAGGCTAGATATCTATAGAGCCTTGACAGGGAACGCCCACTTTTAGCGATTGGAAGTATCAGCTCGCTAAAAGCTTCCCACGTTTTTCACCCCTTTTTTCTCTTTGTATGTCCCCCGAATGACCGCTGGAACTCTAAAACTACAGTAGGCAAAGCATTCTGGAACACCAATAACGCCACCAGCAGCAATGCTAGTAATACAATCTATGGTAATTTTAATTTTCAACTGCCCATGCAAGCTGGTATTCAATTGATTTCTCTGATAGTTGCCTTAAGGTTCTTCGGGTCATATATTGCTTCAGGTGGTCATATATTGCTTCAGTTTTCGTCAGACAAGAGACTTTACCTTTCAAAAAGTAACAGTGAAACGTCCTTACCAGCCACTAAACAACGACGTCCAATGAAGTGTACCGCTTCAGCAGTGTTCTACTGCGCAACATACAAACGGGGTCAAGCAAGGCGATAAAAGACACGAGTCAACAGGTACGTTAAATGGTTTTAGCACCACTGTAATTATATTGTCGCTGTTTGTTGATAAAACTCGCTATTTATTGTTTACATATAGGGCCATTCTAAAGCTAAACAGAACTAAATGGAATAAGAAAATAACACGTAAACTTCTTTACTTAATTGTAGAATGACAAGGCAAACCGCGCAACTGTCCTGATATCAACTTTGAACTGAAAAGTTGACTTGGCAAACACGATTCTTTGATCGCATCTCGAAGTGATAACCACTTCGTTCTAACCCCAGATGTATCTAATCCTGTTTACCTGTTTATTTTTTGCGTGGAATCGCACAGATATGAATGTCATAGAATTAAATGTCTGGACAAACTTTGGTTTTCAGAGTTTTAAACACATGTTTTTAGAGTAGTCATGATTCACGAACTTGAGCTCTAAATAAAGAACAAAAAACACTTGTTGATGAAAGAAAAAACAGATAATAAAGGAAACGGAGGAATTAAGTCCAGTATATTATTGGTAAAACGAACTGAAGGCGGGCAGATTGATTAGGTTTATAACTAATAGTACTCCGTATTTAGCGATTTCGAACGCTTTTTTGGAAATAGCTTTTCGATCGATTCATTGATGATTATGGAGGTATGGTAAAGACAGAAATTGCTCACTGACTGTTTATTTTTAAGAGATTAGCACTCCCAAAAAATCGTCAGTCAGCCAAATGTGCTTCAGTCCTGCCAGGTACGTTAAAAACGAATTTAAAATCCGAGGACGGCGACGGTGGCCGGTGGTGACAATCGAGTGGGTCGACGCTTAAAATAGTGAATTTGCGTTCCGGCTTCCAATCGTCATCGCAATTATTATCCCGGCCAGAACTCACCTACTTTGTCAAATGTAGGCAAAAACTTTCCGGGAGTTGAATTCCTAAGAACTATATCCAACTTCAGAGAGAGAAAGAAAATTTCGACTTCGCTTGTTTACGTTCTTCATAAAAAGTGAAATTTGGCATTAAGTTCTCGTTACCGTCGTCGTCGTGATATCTTAAACTGCCTAAAATTCGAGATCACACTGTAGGAGAATAAATCTGTTATACAATATCACTCAGCTTTGAGTGCCTTTTTTAAAATTCTAGAAGCTGAACGTGTACTGCTTAGAAAGCGGCGAGCATTTGGTTCTTGGAAGCCACCCTGTAACAGTGAGTAATAAAGTAAACTATAAACAACGAAAATTCTTCTTGGTAACGTCTTTGATTGCTAACGAGCCTTATGCGAGCCAGCACACTATTCTCTACAATAGCGGGAAAAAGCCTAAATTTGTCGGATGTAAGATCGGAAGCATGCGCAGTTGAATGGTTTTGCTTATTATCCGGCGTAATTGCTCCTGTACGATGACATCACGTAAAACGCACTTGGACTTCGAACAGATTTCAGGGTGCAGGCAGAGGTCTCTCACGACGAGGCCAAAAATTTTGCCTCGTCGTGAGAGACCTCTTCTAGCAGGGAAGTAAGCGAGATCTGTGTTAAGCAATTGCTTTTTTCATTTTCTAGTTGTCTTTAAAGTATTCATCAATGTCTCGATCCAGACTGTTTTAGCTATGAATCTCGTGGAGAACAGGAGGATTATGTGTTTGGCTGCTCTTTTCGCCGATTCCCAAATACATATGGAGGAACAAAGATATCGATCATTCAAATCATCCTTTTTGGAAATAGTTTTTTCCCTGTACATTCAGCAGTAGTGAAGTGCCAGGCAAACATACTTTCATTCGGATTTAACTGCCGACTCTGGCTGCTGGTTTCGTGAGAAAAGACAGGACGGTGCGAAGCATTAACCTGATAACACAGCCTTGCGTCTAAAGCTACTTCGGTACATGCAAATCAAAGTATTATTTTCGCCCGTTGGGGCGTTAAATCTGATCGTTATGTCAAAATCTGTACATGTCGAGTTAAACAATTCAGCCGATAATTTGACCACTGAATTACATTTGTTCGTTGAGGCGAAAGAAACAGCTTGGAACTTTGGATTCAAAATGTATATCGCTCTTGGAAGCCATCTTCTCATGGCTAACCATTCAACTGCAAAATTATTTGACTGAAGCGTTGGCAAGCACCTGCCACGCAGGCTACCGTGGGGTCCAATTGTTTTCTTTTAATCTTCTCGAGCACCACATTAAACCGTCGTTCGCCCATTGACCTTGATTATTGCTGAAAATGTATTAGCAATGCCTTCGCAACGCCATTCGCGAACGGGCAAAAATTGTTGAGATAGAAGAGCAGTCAAACGCATTAAAATCTCTTGTCTTCCTCGGGATTTACCACTTAACCAGTTCGTGACCTTGATGAATACTTGCATTGGCAAATAAGGAAATCTATAAAATATATCAAAAGGCAATTCATTAAAACTCAGGCCTCGTTTTTCATCTGCTTGCATTCTGGAAATTTACTCGAAGGGCTCTTCCCTTTTATAGCTCTTTTATGCTAAAAAATATCATATTTATTCCTTTTAAATACTAAGGCTTACCCACCCTCATTCGCAGGAGTTACTTTCTTTTTCTTCTCTATTTTCAAACTGTAGTCTCCGTATTTTCTTCCGACTCTGACGCCAGCACTTACTTGAAATTGAAACCCCTAGTTAATACGTTAGTCAGTTTTCTGACTTGTCTGAAGGTGAAATTACATCAAAGCAAAACACCCCTGGGCCCAGTTGTTCCAAGGCCGATTATCGCTTAACCCGGGGTTAAATTTAACCCAGGGCCCAGTTGTTCGAAGGCCGATTAGCGATTAACCCGGGTTTCTCTTTCTCGTGTTAAAAAGCCTTTTCTCGGATAATTTTCTCTGTTATATTTAGAGCTTCCAATCATCAACTTGTAGACAAAAAGAATTAAATATGAAATGCTTTTAATCCCTTCAAAGCTGATTTCAAATCTTGCACTAACCCTGGGTTATCTTAACCCAGCTTTGAACAACCCGGCCCTGGTTTCTTTCCCTTGTGTTCAAAAACATTTTCGTGGATAATGTTCTTCCAATCATCAACCTGTAGACAAAAAGAATTAAAACTGAAATGTTTTTTAAGCTTTCAAATCTGAATTCAAATCTCGCACTAACCCTGGGTTATGAAAGGTTATGAAAGGGTAGAGATTTCACTTGCAACATTCCAGTGAAACTGTTTCCATTTCAGTTACCAACGGCATCTATTTGGAAAGATGGGACCGGATAGATTACAAGCGTGTGAAATTCCTCCTCATGGCCTCTCGTTATCCAAGGCTGCCATCGAAAACAATATGTCTTCCTGATTTCCAGCTACCGCAGAGTTGGGCTGATTATTTCGGTACTCGAGCAAGGACGTATTTTGTTCCACAGCAGACTGGGATTTACCGCTTCATGCTTTGTGAGGGCATTTATTTTGATTCTAAAAATTTGTACCTTAGTCCTTATTAGGCATGCAAGAAAGAGGAGGTTAGTTTCAGAAAAAAAGAGACAAGGAGGACAAAGGTCAATGGGGTTACGGTTGATCAAAGTCTTTGGAGACAAGCACGGCGGTAGATCGGTGAATACTCAACAGTGCAACTGAACATACCAAACTGATTCGTATTATTGGGGTGTTTGACCAATGAAGGGGTTTGACCCAGAAAGGCAAATGTTATCCAGTCTGCATAACAGGCGCTGTATAAGCCAAGCGAGTCGAACGCAGCATTTTGCGCTTCACGCTCTTGCCGTGTTTGCCTCCCATGGCTGATAAAGCGCCTGCTCTGCAGGCTAATGTTATCGAAATGCTACGCAATGGAATTGAAATTATTAGACATGCGCTTACCGAAAGTCAGAACTGGCGCGCGATCGAACTGGTTATTTTGAAATTAAAAAATTCTAGGTTTTCTCGAAATTTTCCCAAAAACTACCAATGCCGAATATACCCTTGATGAATAGGTTGATTTGGTTGAATAGTCTTGATTAATAGAGCCTAGGGATTCTCTTTACTACTGTAGCGGTCTGGTCGGCCGTTTCTAACGATGAAAAGCGCCCTCTGATCTTCATCTTACTGGCACATAGACGAACGGCTGAATTTCAACAACCATGTAGCTTCAATATGCAAAAAGACAAGCAAGCAGATCGTAGTCATTAGTCGCTTTAGAAAGTTGTTAAGCATCCAAACTAAACTCACGCTATATAAGGCTTATATTTTACCTCATTTCACCTATTGTTCCACAGTGTGGATGCACTGTGGAAAAACGGCATCAGACAAACTTGAAAAACTGATCAAGCGGGCTCTAAGATTAATTTTTAATGACAATGCTAGTACTTATGCTACTCTACTGGAAACAGCAAACATGCCTTCTCTGCACGATAGGAGAGTCCAGGACATGTGTATTCTTATCTATAAAGTCATTCATTGAACAACACCTACTCCACTTCGCAATCTGCTGACGCTTAGAAGTAAATCACGTAATTTACGGGGCGAATTGATTCTTGTACAACCCAGAGTTATCACCACTAAGTATGGACTAAACACCTTTAGGTACTACGGACCAAAAATCTGGAACTCTCTAAATGATGAACTAAGAACTTCTCCGACCCTTAAAACATTTGTAACACGCATCACAAAGATCACCTTTGACGCATGTAACTGCTCTTTATGTAACTGTTAGACTATCGTTAATATTGTACCTTTTAGAATCATTATCTGTAAACAATATCGCATTATGATGTAAATAGTTTAAAGTCAGTTCATTTCTTCTTTGTTTGTTTTTAACCTCGACTCATTAGCTACTTAAGCTAGGAGCCTAATAAGCTCCACACCCTCGGGTATAAATAAAGTTTTCAGTTTTTCAGTTTTTCTCCCCTTCCAGTGGTTTTTTATTAGCGACCAACGAATTTTCATGTTTACATTTTCCCCTAGTCCCTGTACGGCGTTCTCCATGGCCCTCTCAGTCAATAGGGACAAGGCAAATACTGGAGAGTAAATATATGGCAAACATAGTAAAAGTTGTGCAAATCCATTTTTTCGTGCAAGGTGTATAACGTGTGCATGTAATTTCTCTCAGCATCAGATGCCGGTAGTGAGCTTCATATTAGTACCAATGAGAAACCTGTTCACCTTTCGATGATTGCGTCGGTTGCGGGAGGACATCCAACTCAACCATATGAGTTTGATAGGTGAGTTGAAAGATGTTTTGTACTAGCCTGCGTAGAACTCGCTTGAAATTAATGGGCGCAAGAAAGGTTATTTGGCCTTGACGGGTATGTGCCGCTGAACAGGGTATGGTTTTCGGGGTCTTGAGTCTTAAACAGGGTATATAGTTTCAAAATTTAGCGTCTTGAACAGGATGTCTTTTAGGATAAAAAGCCTTTAAAAAGGTGTGAATGGTGGCGATGAGTGGTGAACATGGTATCAACGGGAATTTTTTTTTTCCAAAAAGTCTCCAAGATGTTTGTTTAAAAAATGGTTTGATAATGTGTACGGAACGATATTAATAATAATAATAATAATAATAATAATAATAATAATAATAATAATGATTTGGAGGTAGCACATTTACAAAGTGGTTCTTAGTCTACCCTACCCAGTGTCTTAAGTAAGGTCTCTTGTCTTAAACAGGGTAGCCAGATGAATGATTTTTGTCTAAAACAGAACTAAACACTGCAAACAGTAAACAGTGTACAACTGAAATAATCAGGTCTGATGCTCGCTCGTGCAGTTTGAACTCCGTTGTGCACTGTACCAATATACAGATTTAGCCAGGGCAAAAAACGAAGCTCCTATTAACTCGAATTTATAATTTAAATCAAACAATAAACTTGCAATTGTATTTTACAAATCAGTTAACTTTAGAGCACATTCATGTGACTTTTGAGGGAAAGGCTAAGTGATTTTCGAGAAAAATAATTTGCAAACAGTCCAAGCTAAGAGTCAACTTAATCTTACATCGAGTTAATAGCCTTATATGTACACCCCAAAAATAGCAATCATCTTCGATCACATTCAAGAGCCATAATGGCTCTTGCTCACAGTAGATTAGGCCTGGAAAACAAATTCTCGGAAAACAAATCAGGCCCAATTTTTTGCGCTCGACAAGTTTACAATTTATTTTACAAAATCTTGCTAACAAGTCTGGGGACGTGTAAACCAACCTTTTATACTTTTTATACATCATCTGAGGTGAAACAGTACCATGAGGCATTATTTTTACAGACCTCGGACAGATCACAATTTTGCAATACAAATTGTACTCATTCAACATTCAGTTCGATCGAAGCACGCGTGGGCTTTTACCGAAACCGTTAAAAAAATTTCTAAAATCACCTATACGGCTTGCCGGTTCTCACTTTTGACAAGCGCCAAAGTCGACTGTTTAAATCAAGATTAATAGAGTTATACGCTTTAACATGATAAAAAATTTATTATGTTTATTTCTTTATTTAACGGTTTTATAACTATGTGTAATCTTCAAAAGCGTTTGATACACGCAGCATTTTGACTACTCCTGCAAGCGATGTTCGTGAGCGACTGAAAACAAACGGCACAGCGATTAAAATTGCAAAAGAGACTACTAACAACCAATAAAAGGATAATAATTCGGTGAAACATATACAGAGACAACAATTTTCATTCACGAAGACAAGTAAAAAGTGTCTCTGAAAATCCTTGTTTATGTTTTAAGCCAGCTTCCCGGCGTTTGCTTTTTTCAAAGATGAACTCGAGGCAAGAAAATCGCTCAAAGCTTTCTTTTACAGCCAGAATTATAACTAAATATTCTTTGGAACGTTTTCTTTTTATTTGCAGTGAGAAAATGTCTAAAGGCTTTTTAAAGTTCTATAAGCTTATAATCAAACCTGATACTTGGTCAGATCGATCATTGTCTTAAATCTTACAAACGTGCATAAACTAAATAGCCGCATAGACTACGCCCGACAAATACAAACATCAAATACAAACATCAAATACAATAATTACTCAGGCTTACCATTCGAGATGCTCTGAAAACTATCAAGTAAGGCCAGAATCGCTTAAGACTTTTCAACCCTCTTACGCATCAAGCAAGGTGAAAAACGAAAACGATGCCATCCGAATTCGGATTTCCGACTTTGACAAGCGAAGTATTTCTCAACCAAAAACCCAATAAACAAACTAGCTATGAATAACAGAAGGCTCTTGATAGCAGCAGAATCTCATTTTGTACATTCAGCGGAGAAAGACAGTTAAAAACATCTCAAGTTGACACAAAACTCTGTCAGCTTCAGCTGTCAAAGTAAACAAGTTTCAATATGCTGCATAAATTTTCCGCATGAACTCACCTGTCAAATTTTGACCAATCAGAGCATAAAAATTGGACGTAGAGCGTGGCCAACGCGTGACCTTAGTGAGAAAAGTCAAAAGCAACTGGCATGTCTTCCCTGCCTGCAAAAACTGGCTGAATTTTAGCTTCCGAGGTCAGTTTGAAATCAAAATTTTAATTGTGCGACACACATAAATTAAAAAAAATTAAACCTGAGCCTGCGATCATTTGAAAACTAGTAACTTGTCAGCGGATAACTTCAAAAAGATACTCGACCTCGATGGGTCGGCACCTGAGCCCGCGATACGGTCAGGTGATACTGGTCAGCGGATACTCTACAGCTGTCAATTGATCGCAACATTGATGTACAATATGTGTGCAATATCAGTCTTCCTGTGCTACCAAACTAGCTAGAAAGTGTGAGATTGAACATTGGTTTTCCTGTGGTGCGGACGGACGGGCGGGCTGCGGGCGGTGTACTGTCACGTGATTAACAAATTTTCTCGGATGGGTAGATTTACCTACCCATGGTGCTCCGCAGGCGCGCTTCGCGCGCCAGAGCTCCGCTATAAGTCAATACTTATTTGGCACAGCGGTCTACATGTGTGTTACCCGACAATTTTCTCAAAAAATCTAATTCCATGATGTTGGTTTGAAAAATTACTTTATTCTGTGTGTGGAAACGAAGTGGATGAGGGTCATGAAATTAGGTCTCTTGTCTGAAACAGTGTAGTGAAATGGCGGCACACCTCTTTCCGAACGTCCCTTGAGTGACCCCGGGTCAATTTATGTAGGTTTTCACCCGGGCGGGGGGGAACTCCGCATATGAAAGGGGTGGGGATGCTCGTCGGAAATGTTGACTTAAACCCTAAAGGAGACCGATCTGGGCGTGGCCCAAGCTTTTTTTGACCCCTAAAAGAGACCATGTTAAAACACAGACAATATATCTACCTGGAGTTATGACAACCGGGTTAGCAAACATTTTGTAATTTTTCTCAACTTCCGCTGTCTAATAGCTTGTTTACTGTGTTGTTTGCTTATGTCGTTTGCTTTTTTGGCTTGTCTTGTGGTTAGAGATTTGTGTAGAAGTGGATGTAGACAGAATTATTAAAGAATTATTACACAAGTGACAGTTATCAGTTTGAAATCAGCGGGCGCTTAAGGCTGGTTTCGGTGCTGTTTAGCAGTTTAGTTTTATATATTGGTCACCTTGAGAAAAGTTTCCCGGAGAGCATCATGTAAAGCTCTGAGATGGGACAAAGTTATTACGATTCGCAGAGTCTGCATCGTCCAATATCGTATTATATTCTCGTTTCATTTGGCTAAACGGATTAATCTCCCTGATCCGGGCTGAGACAGAAAGGTACGATATTGTTCGCTTTTCTAAGGTGACCACTAAGTCTTTGGCCTCGGGAACAGGCTCTTAGGAGTCAAATGAATTAGTTGAGAGGAAAATTGCAGCTGAACTTTGACCCGGGCTAAGACTTAGTATTTTTCTGGTGTGAAAACAAGGCTAAGGTGATCCGCCGACCGCGTGACTCTACATCCGGGAACTTGAATAAGACGAGTGTAAGAGAAAGGTCCAGAGGTGTTTATCTGGCAATAGGCTGAGTTTTTCCGAGTTATTCGATGATATTTCGCTTATGTTAAACGTGAGAAGATTATGCGTGGTTGTGGATAGTCTTATCAGTGCCGCGAAAGTGTGTGATTGTGTGATTTCCGCATGCTGTTGACAGGTATGTGATTGCGTGGTTGAACTGCGGTTTCGCCAAAATATTCTGTGCCAGCCATTAATAATGTTTCGTCGGTGTTTAGCTTAGCTGATTGTACCTTGGAAAAGCAACTCTCGACTCAGGAAAATTAGATCTAGGTCTAGTTTCAGCAGGCTCTAATGGCATTGCACCATAGGCCGGTTTTTGCAGACAAGAAGGTGATAATTTGTACACTATGTTTCATTCAGTTTGTAGTCTATTCCATGCGGAATCCTGTTGTTTATCGGACCGCCCAAAAAGTAGTGTTTTGCTAACTATTTAAGTTGTTATGTAGGCCTTAACCAGGCACTCTTTCGCTGCAGCTCACTCAACTTAAAAATTTCTAGACTGCAATGACACCGGTTTGAAACTTCGCGAAGTCAGTTTACTGAATAAATGTTCTAAAATTTGCGTCCTTCTAAATTTGGACTCGTTGGAATGCTTCTAGGGACCATTAACGCACTGCCCGGCGTCATATAAAGGCTTTTAATCGGCCTTTGAATGAGTTTTGTTGTTTTAAATTACCAAGTAGTAGAATGACTTGATATTTTTGCTGACCCGGTTTTCAAAAATCCAGGTATATATATATTTTTATTTTTTTCGCGTGCAACCCTAAACGAGACCTTCACGGCTAAATATGATGGCGTTTTGCCTAGAACACCCTAAGTGAGACCAAAATTCGAAATTTGCATCCCTAAGCGTGGCGACGAGCATCCCCACCCTTTCATATGCGGCGTCTCCCTCGGGGGTTCATTTATACATCCCGACTTTTACCCGGGATTAAAGAACCAAATCGAAGGCATAAGAGACATAATCTAATCAGCGTTATACGTATGGACCTATACAGGTATCAAGGCCAATGTCGTTTCCTATTTGTCTGGAAAAGGGCAAATATTATTATATGGAAACTAGAATGAAAGATGATCACTTCAAAGCGTCAGATTGGGTGACGGGATTAAATAAAGGACTATATCGGGGACAACCAGTAATATGATCAACCTTATATGTATGAATCTATACAGGTATAGCAACCAAATATCACTTCCTATTCCTCTGGAGGAGGGAAAATATTATTACGTGGAAACTATAGTGAAAGACGATCATCAAGATGACCACTTAGAAGTCGGAATGCAGGCACCTGACGGGACAAATTACACAGTGATACCCTCTGCATTCTTGAGGACCAGTTTGCCTGTTCCACCCCGTAAGTCAGTGACAATGAACTTTTTCGATACTGTCAACCTGGCCCGGCTTGTTCAAACGTTGGATAGCGCTATCCACCGGATAATTCACTATCCAGCAGATAAGTATAAGGGAAACTAATTGCGCCATTCAGTGGATAGAGATTTATCCAGTGGATAGCGTTATCCACTTTTTGAACAACTGGGGCCTTAAAGATAAATGATGATGATGATGACGATGATGATGATGATGATAAATACTTGATTGGTGGGAGGCAAACCATTATGATGCCAGTTGGCTATTTTATGAGCTTGGTCGCCGACAATTGGAACTCGGGATTACCGAGAACAAATCAAACTGGTGGTCAGGGCTGGACTTGAAATCTGTAAATAACAAGTCCAGCGCTTCAGTGACCTCCCAGCGTGGACTGATTGAGAGGTCAGAGTGCAGACAATGGTTGGGAGGAAGATTTCTCTCGATTCAGCAGAATGAGTTGTCGACGTTCGAAGGAATAATGCATATTGTTATCATAATAATAATGCATGTTAGAATCCTTCGAATCGACAACTTCATTAAGAGGCTATTGTGACAATACGCTAGAAATTTCGTTCTCCCCATGTGAAGAAATCTGAATTCCGGAGTCCCGGAAATTGTTGCCTGTAGAATCCGGAATCCAGAAATGTTTTCTTGTAAATCCGGAATCCTGGCTTTCTGTAGAGTCTGAAATACAGCTTAAGGAATCCGGAATCCCACTAACGATTGGAATCAGGAATCCAAGTTCCACTGACAAGAATCCGGAATCCAGTCCCTGGAGTCCAGAATCCGTAGCTTGGAATCGACAATCCAAGACGTTCTTGGATTCTCTTATCTGACAATCGGACTTAATCCTCTCGGTTGTGTATTCCCGCTTACAGGACAAGAAATATGCACGGGACGAAAAAACGGATTTACCGAACGTCAAAGGTGAAGTCAAACGGGCGATAAAGGCCACCTTTGCACATCTTTGTACAACTTTGACGCGCGACAAATGTTTACCTTTGCCCGCGATCAAAGGCGAGTCTTCAGGCGATAAAGGCCGTTTTTGTCACGCCTTTAACCCCTACCTTTGACGCGCGTTAAAGGTATATTTCATTAGCATTTGTACCCCTATCAAAGGCGTCGTCAAATATGTCTGAGATTCAGGCCAAAGGTGTGATAAAAGCGCGGCAAAGTTATGTCTGTGATTAAAGTCAAAGGCTTGTGAAAAGTGTCGTCAAATGTGTCTGAGCCTCAGGTCAAATGTGTGACAAAGTTGTCGTCAAATGCGTCTGAGATTTAAGGCAAAGGTTTAACAAAGGTGTTGCCAAATATGTTTGATTTTTTTCCGTAAGCTTAACAAAGTAAAACAACTATGAAGTTTGAAGAACAACTATTGCATGCACACATAGAAAAGAATGACACGTACCTTTTGAACAAGTTTGTGGTCTAAACTCTATCAAAGATAAGGGTGAAAATATTTGTTAACAAAAGCTGGACTGCTTCGTACAAAAAACCAGCTTTTGTTTTCTTCAGATCTGCGTAGTTTGTTTGTTTGCGCGGGCGGAGAGAGTTTGCAGCCGCGACAATTTCGCGCCAAAAACAGGGTGTCTTGCTCGGGTTCAGTCTTCCATCGTCCAATTGTTGAGTCATTGTTTTGCGTCGCTGTCATTACATGGTATAGTGATCGATCAAGGAGAAAATGATCCACTCAAGATATGACAAAAAAAATCACTTCGAAAAATATTACATATTCTAGAACATTTTCAAAAATAATTATAAAACAGCAATTACAATGATAACCCGCCCGTGTTCGGTATTGTCGTATAAATATCTTTAAAACAGTATTCAAATACAGCTTTTTAATTTCCTTTCTTAATATCAGTTTCGACATAAGTGTTTGTAGACGTAATTCATTGCATATTTGCTCTCACCTTTCAGCACCATTCAAAAGTGTTGTAAAAGTGTAGCGGTCGTATTTGACTTCATTTTTGACTAGTATCAAAGATGTGGTCACAGCCACTACACTTTTGACTTCATCTTTGGCGTGCGTCAAAGGTAAAGTCAAAGTTACCAGCATATTTGACAACGACTTTGATAAGGGTTAAAGGAATAGCAAAGCATTGATTCATTTGACTTCATCTTTGACGCGCGTCAAAGGAGAAGTCAAAGTTGTTACCAATTTGACTTCACCTTTACCGAGGTCAAAGGAGTAAGCAAAGAGATTATATATTTGGCGACATCTTTGACGCGAGTCAAAGGTGAAGTCAAAGCCAATACCATATTTGACTTAACCTTGGACGCGTGTCAAAAGTGCAGTAAATCCAATTTCTCGTCACGTGTATGGAAGAGAAGTTTTTTTATGAAAAAGGCAAACAGATTCAAGTTGACTATTGGTCAAATCAGGAAAGGGGACATTTATGTCTATTTTGACAACTCACGATCTCTAGTGTTTTGATTCCTAGTTGACAACGATTTGATTCATCCGTACGACGAATGAGATGCATTTTTCCACTGTCGAATTTAAAACGTTTAATTCATTTGTATGATTCCATGGAGTTAACAACTTCTCAACGGCCCAGTTTATCAATTGAACACTCCTTTGGGGGCACTATTTATCCATTCATGGTGACCAAGAAACGTATTTTTCGGGCTTATACGTCACAAGTGTGAGTGTGATCCATTTGGAAGCACTGTTAACATCCAAAAATCACGATCGAACAAAACAAAACGAAACAAAACGAGCAAACAAACAAAAACACACACAAAGTATCGAGCATTTAGCAAAAACTGTTGGACAGAGAAATCAACGACTGGGCAAACAGGAACAACCTAACGTCATTTTGAAAATCAGCATTCAGAGAAATACCACAAAGAGTCAATCAATTTTTTCGTTACCAGAGGCACAATGCCATCTATTTCCAAATAGCTAGGCAGCCGAGGCAAACAAGTTTTCACGCAGAGCAGCAAACCTTGAGCAGTACATGCACGAAATAATGTTTCGCATCTTTAACGGGTGAATAGAAAACAGCTCAGGCTACTGAAGAATTAGCCTTTGGCAGCTTTTGATAGATATATAGTTTTAGCCAAGCCTAAAAGCGAAGGTTCGGTTTTTAATTTTTTTAAATTAACGATTATTGGATGATAAAGGGATGTTCAGTTCTGCAGATATTCTCCAAATAGCAAATGTCGTCGGTCTAATTGTAGTCTTGTTGTTCTTGCTATGTTTTGAGGCATGCAGTAGTTACCCTATGTCTTCTTCGCGAAACGTGTGAAATGTTCCTCCATTTTCTACTGCTATACCAAAACAACTCAACCTCGTCCCCAGGACTTGTCGGTTAACGGTCCAATTTTCTGGCATTTATGCTGCACTATACACCGAATGCAAATATGGCAGACCTCTCGGCCAGCCCTGGTCTAGTTGCGCACAAGAGAGGCTAGTTAGGCCTCAAGAGTTTTGTTTTGACTGCGCGTCTTAGCGATTGAGTCGATCGATATGGTTTGCTTCGAGTTGTTGCTTCGCTGGGCACCACCAAGAGATTTTACTCTAACAGGAACTACCTTTACTTTCCAGAAAATCTTTTCACAAAGAAAGCTAAGGATTCACGCGATTCGGCGCGGCGATGGGAAGCACTTCACAGCGAAAGTGCAAGTGCAAGTGCAAGTGGTCGCTTCATTTGCTTTAGGAGAGATGACTCTCGAAAGTATTTGAATGAAAGAATTTTAGCAAGAGATGGTGCTGTTCCATGATGCTTGCATAGTCTGTTATTTCTCGAAAAAAAGGTAAACGTTATCGAGAAAGGGAGCATCCGCTGTCGACTTTAAGATCTTTTAGATTTCACGCTGGAAACAGCTGTATTGAAATATAGCAAGAATAGCCGAAAGGCGATTTTTAACTGGGCTGCAAAGGGGCTATTTTTTCTGAGGGGAGGGGGCGGCTATACACACTCAGGCTACCATAAAACCTTGTAGGCAACCATTGCATGCAACAGAATCTCATGTGAGACTGAAACATAAACTCATTCAGAACATTGTACCCTTTTGAAAGACTTTCGTAACCATAAAAAAAGAGTACCATTTTTAAGTGGGGGCTGTATAATAACTTTTAAATTCCACAATTATGAATAAAAATAAACAAGTTAGCCATTAGGGACTGTGCAATAATTATCTGGAGGGGGGTTTTAAGATTAATAGGGGGGGCCTGAACTTAAACCAAAGCGCAGGGTGGGGGGATATATTAAACATATATTCAAGAACTTGAGTTAAATCCCGAGTTGGTTTTGAACAAGCACTTCCGCTTCCCCAACGAAGCATTTACAGGAAAGCAAGTCCCTCAGACAAGATTTGTCCGTATGTGATGTAAACAGTAAAAATGTCTCTTGGTCAATATTGTCAATTTGCGGGATGCCAAAAGTATCTCCCAGTTGATCAACCTCGTTTGGCTCCAAGCGAGGTTGACAGTATCCTTCCTAGTGTACAGTGAAGAAGATGTTTGTTGAAAAGAAAGTGACCTCTTCTGATAACCAGGCCATACGGCAAGCATGCTTAAAGCTTAACATCGACGAAAGTTCTTGCAGAAGATATCTTCAGCACCTTGAATTCTTGGCTCTAACAGCAGACAAAAGAAATCTGGAAAGAAACACCATTCCAGAAGATATTTGTTGGGAGAGCAGAGACGATGTTGAAAGACTGACTAACAAGCAACTTCGGCTCTATCTAAGGCAAGAAGGTCTAATGGTATCTGGAAACAAGGCACAATTAGTTGAGCGAATACTTAAGCATGCAGACGGTTCTGTAGCAAGAACATTTGATGAAGACATCGAAGATGATGATGAAAACATGCCCTCCAGTTCTCATGATGATACCTCAAGTGATTCTGAGGAGGAGTCAACCGAGTATGAAGGTGGTTCATCAGGCGACGATTATATGGAGCGCAGCTTCCAAGTTTTATTTATTGATGATGCAGACATACCAGAAGTAGTGTAAAGGTAAAGAGGGATGTAGGGAGGATCGGAGGTTGGGGAGGGGGTTTGAAAGTAATCTCCCCTCTAGACGGGGGTGGACAAGAAGTTATTTTAACTTTAATTCAGGGGGGTGCAACTTTATTTTAAGGCCTACTTTGCTAATTTTAGAACCCCCCTCCAGATAATTATTGCACAGTCCCTTAATTGTAAGCAGGAAACAATTTGCATTATTTCCACGCACCCCTCCCCCAATCCCTCTGTGCCCCATAATATAGCGTGACAGTACAACGTGACTAATTTGACGTAACCGGAAATTCCAAAAATTGTTGTCCTTCTACGAGCATAAAATGCGACAGACTGAGCTGATTTACACTAGACAGAAATATTGTATTGTATGAAAACCAGAAGTATACTAAAACAGACAGTTAACTGGTCATTGATCCCGCCTGATCCAGGGGGCCTCACTGACTGCACGGAGACTTTACTGCGCTTTTCACAACCATGCGAACTCTAAAGATCAAAAGCCACCTTCACAATTGTGTTTATCGCTTCCGTCAATCATAATTACGATCACAAGCAACGAACCTTGAAACAGAGAAACACACAAAACGGATCGAAATCCACAAATCACAAACCATGATCTTTTGAACCCGTGAAGTAAAGTTTCGTTTCCTAAGAGGTCCGTTAAGATGATTGACAGCAGCGAAAAACGCAATCGTCGGTTGGGTTCTGAACTTCAGAATTCGCATGTTTGTGAAAAGTGCGATCCTAATTTGCGGTCCACAGTCTACATGAAAACGCACTATTTTTTCCACAAGATGAAAAATATTCAGTTTTAAGATTTTCCTCATGGTATTTTTCTCTAACTTAAAGGAATAAAATCCTTTGCATTTTGAGACCTAAAAAAGTTTAAAGATTTCTCGCTCGCATGTTGCGTTCACCAGCACGCACTTCAAACAATGTAAATAGATGAAACGATCGATAACATATTTTTTACCTTGTTCCGATGTGAGTTAAAAATTCCCTCCAGTTTTGTTTGTCTCACCCAAGACTAACTTTTCTTCATGGAAGATAACTATGCCGCTTTATAACTCGTCCGAAGTTTTTGTGCCGGCTAAACAATATGGAAACACTATTCACAGTGACTCCTTGGATATTAAAAAGACTGAACGTGACGCACTATTATGCCTTTGTTTACTTCTGATCACATCTTCAAGCGAAGTCTCTCTTTTCAAGCGGTTCATCTCAATGCGCAATAATTGACCCTTATGTTATTTAAAATCCTATGGTTCATTTATATTAGTGCTGTTTTTGCCACTCACATTGATTGTGTTCGTTCGCATTCAAAACACATTTACGAAAATAAAGGTCGTATAAGTCATGTGTGTTATGTTTCGAGATAAATCGATTATACGCTTTTTTAAGTTTCCATTTTGCGGTGACTTCATTTTGCATCTCCATAAAATGGTAAAAGAAATATCAAGAAACATCACGAGAGCTGAAAATTTTCAAAGGCATGTTTCTGAAACTCGCTCATGCTGACATCAATATAGCGTGCTTGCTGAATGGGCGAAAACACCGAATTGTGATCACAAGATCTTGTACAAATTTAATGATAAAAGCTTAGCAAGATACAGATACAAACAAAAGCAAACCCCCTGAAAGCTCGACGTGGGCTACACTTGTATGCTCTGCTCAGTCACCAAACCTTGTCAGTAATAGCTCCTATTTTCCTCAAGTCGCTCTCTGTGAAGCTCCCGGATGGGATGTCCCAGTGAAGCTTTAAACTTGTGTGCGAAATTCTCAGAGTTCCTATTTTTGTCCGTGTCTTCTTTATCCTCAGTATCCGAAATTTAGACCTCCAAAGTGGCGTGTGTTGCATTAAATAGAAGGAAATATTTAAAGGAAAAGCCAGTCTTCTAACATGGCAAAGTTGTGACGTCCCTCGCTATGGACGTGCGTCACATCAGGATTCATCTTCCATTCATCGGCAACTGAGTTGTTCGCTTCACTGACTATGACGGTTTACAATCAAGTCTTCAGCCATAGTGTCAACTGGTGAAATACTTTTCTCATAAATTGTGCTTCTTAATTGCTCATGTACTACATCGATCGATAGTTCACGAAGCGGCCACGGCGTTCCAAACCTGACGCTCACAGTCATCTTTTCAGTCTTAAAACCTTAGAACCTACCGTGAACGGCGTGTCGGTTTGAATGCAACGCGAGCATTTCTCTGAGTTTCCCAGCGCCAACATCATCTAACTGACTTAAACTCGAACAATAAAAAAATTATAGAGTGACTCCCACGATTGAATCGCTTCGAACAACGCAAATAGCCTTCTTCAGGTTCGCAACGCCTTGTGGGTTTTTCAGGGGGAGCGCAGACGAGGTAGAAAAAGTATCCGTGCAAGGGTTCGTGCAAGAGATATGTGAAACCATTTGTGAGAACATCGTTTCTCAGTACCAGACCCTCGTGTCTTCCCTCCCCCGGGAGACCAATTTTCGACACCGACGAGAGAAAGCCCATTTTATGACTGAGCCGCACAGGCAGCCCAGTAACAACTGTGACGAGTGTGAATGAAACACAACAATAACAGTTGCCTGTTAATCCTACAAGCGTGGCCTATGAAACCATGTAAGAACTAGAAGGAAGCGACATGTGTGAAGAATAGTCCTTTGATCAAAGTGCACTGAAAAAACTAACAAAGGAAGTGTCGCGAACTAAGAAAGTGAAAAGAAGGAAAAAGCTTCTGGCAGGGAATGAGCGTGCAAGAAATTAGAGCATTGTATAAAATTTGCCCTTGCGCGTCTTATATTTTTATTAAGCAACTTGTCGAAGGGTTTCGAGAATAACAGCGGTTTTCCAAAAATTGCTACTTTTATGGCACTACTCAAACTCTTGAACACAGGATCGTGAAGGCTTTGAAAACATTCGGCCTCGTTGTAAACATTTCATGCACGCTGAGAAGTGTCCCTGAGAGCTCTTAAGGATTGTTACAGAACCATCTCTCAGGTATTCTCCCATTCAATAGTTTCGTGAGTCTTCTCTTCTGAAGTGAAGCAAGCACACTTTCCTTCTTTTAACTCCGTGATAGCAAAGTGCTTCCCTTGGCCTCGCCGAATCGGTTGAATCCTTTTCTTTCTTCGTACAGAACCTTCGCAAAGGGAAGATAATCAACTTTCGTTTCTTCTGGAGTTAAATGTCCTCATTGATGGCTCTTACTCGCGTAACAACTCGAAGCAAACCACATCGATCGACTCAATCGCTAAGACGCGCAGTCAAAACTAAACTCTCAGTAACTCTTGAGGCCTCATTATCCTTGCTTTCGCGCAACTAGACCCGGGCCGGCCAAAAGGTGCGCCATATTTGCATTCGGTGTATTGACGTCATTTTCCACATATCGCAAACGTCTTCCAAATTTGGTCAACGATGGCTGTTTATGAAGAATCAACCGTGGGATTTGAGGCAATCAGAAAGTGAGAAATATCTGGAATGAATAAATAAGAAATTCGATCGTAGAACGTCATGAGATTAGTAGAGAGAGAAAAGCCAAGAAAGAAAAAAAAACATAGTCGAAGATAATAAATAATTAACGAAATGATAGGTTTATTCAAGATTCAAATTTGAAACCCTTACTGGCTAGGTAAGGTACGCACTTACCATAACGCTACGTAATGAACCAGAACCTCAAGTAAAAACAACATTGCTCTCAACGAAGAGATAGATTTACGTACGTGCTTACCAAGACGCTACTTAATGAACCAGATATGAGCCTCAAGTGAAAAAAAAAATTGCCGGAGGAAAACAAAGTGTAAAGCCGGTCAAGCCGTATTAAGCGTCAAGCATGAATTCAAAGTTGTATTTCAGGAAAAAAGCAGGGGTTTGACTGTAGAGAGCCGAATTTGGACCCCTTTGTTGCATTCGAAGAACAAATGCCCTGTAGAGCCGATATACCGACGATAAAACTCGACTGCTAAGTAAGACGCAAAACAAATGTTCTCTTATCTCGGTCTTATTTTGAATTTAACGGCCTAGATCGCTTCCATTTCTGTTTAAAGTACTTCCATAGTCGAAATTTTTCGCCAAAAGCATTTCGTGGCGGCTAAAATGGCGTTTTTTGCGGGGTTTTGTTTACTCGCGGTCTTTGCTAGGTAACTGTGGACACCCGTGAGCTCGATATATTGCCGCTTCGTGTTTCAGGCTACCTCGCTAGAGATCCAGGCGTATTCAAGCATGATCCGAATCCCGCCAAAATTGTAAACCTCGCATGGCGAGGAACTTAAAAGTAAACACTGACTTTGTTTATTTCGATGTAAAGTTAGTTACTTTTTTGTGCTTATGAACAGATAATAACTTCTCCTACCAAGCCATTTTGCTTAAGGTAGCCGCGGAAGCTGGTGCGAAGGCTGGACTATCTTTTGGCGAAAGATGGGCCAAGAAAACAGGCGCAAAAGCAGGAGCTAAAGCTGGTGCAATGGCAGGAGTACAAGCTGGAGCATGGGCTGGAGGAATTGCAGGAGAAAACGCAGCCATCAGAATGATCACAAAAACACTGGAGGATGGGTTAAACAATCTTCATGGTAACGACGGGCATAAATATAAGATTAACGTAGTGGATGGTAACGTGGTCTCAGTCACTGGACCAGGAATGACAGGAGCCAGTGCAGCTGCAGGAACAGCAGCGAATGCTTGGGCTGGAGGGGCTGTCGGGTTAGGTGGGTCTGGTGGAGCCGGCGGAAGTGCAGGCTCGGCTGGAACTGCTGGAACAGGTGGGACGGCTGGAGCTACTGGTAGTGGTGGAGCTACGGCAGCTGCTGGAAGTGCAGGAGCAGCGGCAGGTGCTTCTGGGGGAGCCGGGGGAGCCGGTGGAGCCGGAGGATCAGGGGGTGCTGTAGGTGCTGGGGCTACTGGGAGCACCGGTACAGGAAGTAGTTCGTCTGGTGGTGCTGCAGCAGGAGGTGCAGCGGCTGCTGGTGGAGGACGCTCTCAGGTTTCCGGTGCGGCAAGTGTAGGCGTTGGAACTGGAAGTGCTGGAACAGGCGGAGCCAGCTCTGGCACAATGAAACCTGCCAAAGTGACGTATATACCAAAACCAGGAGAAGATCCACAATTAATGGCACTTAATTTGGTCTGGAAGGCCGGGGGAGCGAGGAAAAGTAAGTCAGATAATGTTATCGATACTAGAAAATGAAATTTTGCTTTGGAAAACCCGCTAATGTATGGATAGACGGTGTAGCTGTTTTTACAAGACTATTTTTACGTTTAAAATCATTCTATCAAATTACTAAGAATCCCATGATGCATCGCTTCATACTATATTACCAAACTTCCGAACGCACGTGATCGTATCAGTCCAACAGGGACGTGACAGTTGAACAACGGTGGAAAGCGACTTGTTTTGCCGATAAAACTTTCTGTACCTTTGCTGTGTCGATCTATTTACGATTTTAGTTTTACCATTCCAAATGTATTTCTTG